>JACEEZ010012616.1:85000-104282 GCA_016584305.1 Chionoecetes opilio | reverse complement strand
TGTGTAATATTTCATTAACGAAAGTGACTGATATCATTAATAACATAACGTCTGTCTTCTTGTATATTCACTAAAAATCGTCTAATGGCACCCAAATTACTATGGAAATTACGTTCTCAAGGGTGCATGCGAGTGTATTTACCTATTTGTGATAAAGAGGTTAAGGAATTATATTTGTGTGGTCCTGTCTCCGGATTTCAGTCAGTCAATCTTAAATTTAAACTCATGAACACTCTTGATATTTAACCCCTTGAGACCCAAAACATAATTTCCATTGTAATTTGACCACCATTAGATGATTTTTCAGTGACTATAAGCAATGTTTTTTTTATAGATATGACCTGTTTAGTATCCTTGTCCACTAAATAATTTGGTATATTAAATTACTTTTTCGTAATTTTATGGCTCGACGACATACAATTTTTTATAGCAAAGGAAAGATCTAGGCGTGAAGGGGTTAACCTAGTTGTGATAAACAGGTTAAGGAATTATGATACTTGTGTGGTCCTATCTACGTATTTCTTTCAGTCAATCTTAACTTTAAACTCATGAACACTCTTGATAGTTAACATTTCAACTGTTCAGGTTATTCCATACATCAATAAGGATAACTGTACTTAGGAATTTCTCTATTTAACCCCTTCACGCCCAAATCTTTCCTTTGCTATAAAAAAATTGAATGTTGTTAGTCATTAAATAACGAAAAGTAACTTAATACAGGTTGAAGTTCCCAAACTCGGCATCCCAAGACTCGGCAACACCCAAAACTCGGCTATGGTTCCGGATTTTCCAAAACACGGCAGAACACCCAAAACCCGGCGCGTAGTTGCCGGGTCGGCCGCTAGGTGCCACCACATTAGGCCGCTTGGTTTCTCCCGCCGATTTGTTTGTTGTTATTGTTCAGTGGTGTTGTGACTAGAGTTGTGTACACTGTTATTTTGTGTACTTCTACAGGTCTGTTATTGGTATTATGGCTCCCAAACGTCCAGGAACACCTACTGGTGGAAGTGAAAAGAAAAGGAAGAACAATGTGTTAACTATTTCAGAGAAAATTGACCTTTTGAAGAAGTTGGATGCTTTTTTCCCCTTAATATATCTACGTTCTAAAAGTCGGAAAATTCCATTACTCGGCTCGGCGCTGATCCCGAGGTTGCCGAGTTTGGGAACTTCAACCTGTATACCAAATTAGTTAGTGGATAAGGGTACTAAACAGGTCTTATCTATAAACTATTGCTTATATTCACTAAAAATCGTCTAATGGCACCCAAATTACTATGGAAATTACGTTCTCAAGAGTTTAATGTAATTTTCCAGGTCATTCCACATGATATGGACTCCTTTACCTCTTGCAACAAAAATAAATGATTACAAATATATCAAAGAATAAAATTAATATCAAGGTACTATTTAGATTAACCCCTTGAGACCCAGAGCGTAATTTCCTTTGTAATTTGGGTACCATTAGACGATTTTTAGTGAATATATGCAATATTTTAGAGATATGACCTGTTTAGTATCTTTGTCCACTAACAAATTTGGTATATTCAGTCACTTTTCGTAATTTTATGGCTAACAACAGACAATTTTATATAGCAAAGGAAAGATCTGGGCGTGAAGGGGTAAATATGAAATGAGTCTCACATTAGTGGTAGGTTCTGGGTGATTCTTGGGTCTAATAGCAGGTAATTGAAACAAGACTTGTTGACGCCGTCCCTCCAGTGGCGCGTGCGGTCTGGCTGGGAGAAGGGGCGGCTCATTTCCTCCTCGAGAGCAGTCCAGGCGTCCCAGGGAATGGCGTGGGGCTGCCGCAACACCAGACGCACCTCTTTGCAGTACTGTGGTGGTGCTGTACAAAGGAAATGCATGACATACACTTAGCACATGTGATGCTAACTCATATACTAAAACATAATAATACCTAAACATAACGTAACATAATACTAAATGTAACATAATACTAAATGTAACATAATACTAAATGTAACATAATACTGAAACATTCCTTTGTTTTAGGAATGCATGTACAGTAAAACCTCTCATATTCGGACTAATTGGGCCAAGGAGTAGTCCGAGTAATGCAAGGATCCGAATAATGGGGGGATATGGTAAAAAAAATAATAATAAAAAAATCTAGGTGTATTTTAGTAATATTTATAAAAAAAAGACAAAAAAAAAAAAAAAAAAAAAAAAAAAAAAAAAAAGACAAAAAAAAAGGTCCGAATAATGTCAACGTCCGAATAATGAGGGTCCGGATACGAGAGGTTTTACTGTATTACTATTATAATTATTGTACAGTATGATCGCAATGATACAATAGACACGTTCCACATAGCCTCAATATATACCAGAATGTTATATGTATTGAGGGGATTAAACCCTGTAGTGATAATTAGTACTTGTGATCAGTAATATTCAGTACTTAATAGTAGTATTTAATGACATATGTGAGCTGCAAGAAGGAGGTGAACGTGCCTAACACCTCAGCTATAATCCCAGGGTGAGTGAGTCTTAACAACTCTTGCCATTAATCTTGATTCTTTTCCCACGTTAGAAATTCTATAATGGATCTTATGGTGCTGTTAAAGCAGTTTTCATTCATGCAGTCAGGCTTTCCCCCTAATAAACTTTAGGTTCACCGTCTATGCAGTAAATCATTAATCAGCCAAAAAGGAAAAATCTAGCTTTCATGAACCCTGGATAAAAATTTGGAATCCCGACACCTTCAGATTTAGATTTCTCTGTATTTGTGTAGTGCACGTCTGGATTCAGTGGTCACTAGTTATGCATATTGGTGACATCTTTTGGTTAATGTTTACAGACCTCTACAAGATTCATCAGCTGTTTGTGAGCTTCAGTAAGGGGCAGATAAGCCTTCGGAACAAATGTACTCATGGACCCAAAATATCTTCCTCAGTTCTCCATTGATATTTACTCAAATGCAATGCAGTATTGCAAACCCAAAAATAGGTGATCCTACAAAGGAAAACAAAATTTCACTACAAAATGTACTGGGTGAAAAGATTGTTAGGAAAATTCAGATAAACCAGCATGACCGTATTAAACCCTTGAGACCCAGAACGTAATTTTCACTGTAATTTGACTACCATTAGACGATTTTAACAGATATAAGCAATATTTTATTGATATGACCTGTTTAGTATCCTTGTCGACTAACTAATTTGGTATATTAAGTTACTTTTCCGTAATTCTATGGCTAACAACAGACTATTTTATATAGCAAAGGAAAGAACTGGGCGTGAAGGGGTTAAGTGGCTTCTACTTACAGGACTGTTTTTCTGGGCTTGAGCAAGGTCTCCTCCTGAGCCTCACCAGATGCCTCATGTACACAGTGTGCGTGGAGGGCATGATGGGCCCCGGTTCGAAGCCCAGCTTGTTCAGGTTGTCACGAAGCACTTCAACACTCATGGCCTTGATAGTGTCTGTTAGGGGTCCAATGCTGTCAAAGCTTTTCTCTGTAAACAATTTGATGAGTATTTATCGTTCATGTGTATAACATTCAGTTATAATCCTTCACCAATAATAACTATGATAGATCCATAAACACTCTTGAACAGCTACAGCCCGCAGCAAACTCACAGGATGCAACACAGTAAATGTTTGAAACAAGAAACCAAGGAATCTCTCTCTAGATACAGATGCATAGTGCCATTGGAGACCCTCACCATTACTTTACCCATATCAAATAATGCTACCAAAAAATAAAAAGAAGAAAAAAGATATCCACAATTACACATGGAGAAGTAATAATGGAGAACAGAGAGCACTGACACACTATGTACTGATGGAGAGCCATGAGACAGGCAAACGTATGTGATTCTGTTAAGAGCAGCAGCTGAAGGGCTCTCTGATCATTACAATTAGTGTCTTGTGAGTCTTGGGAGGCAGTGTGGTGGCTCAACTGTTGATCTAGCTGCTTGAAGGACTACAGACAATCTCTTTCAGAATGGTAATACAATATAGTTAGTACATGAGTTCCCTTGTAAATGCTGTGGTCAATAAAGCATCTATCTATCTATCTATCTATACCCAATTTCATTGTCATTCAAAATTGTCATCTAGCTAGATATAATGGATTGTGCAGCATTAGGGCAGCGCACAAAGCTAGGTTGCAGTGGAGTAAGAAGTTCTTCTATTCAAGGCATCTTTTTTGTTGTTTAGTAAGTAATATTGTTATTTTCAACACATTATAAATCTTGGCAGATCACCCACAGATCTTGAAGCTAAAAATGCCCAACGTGGTACAAGCAGGAATCAAACAAATATCCAGATTCATTATCATACATGTATATCATAATCACGTGAAACGTTACTGTACTAGTACAGTAAAAGCCTTATAACTCGGCACGATAGGGGCTCTGGCCCTTGCCGAGTTATTCAATGTGCCGAGTTATGCAATGTCCTCCTCTGATATGGGTTATAAAAATAAAAAAAAAAAAAAAAAATAAAAATAATAATAATAATAATAATAATAATAATAATAATAAATAAATACAGTACTGTAAAAGCATAAAAACTACACTTACCAATGAAAGGGTAGCAGCAGGCATGTAATCCAAGGAGAGAGGAGCCTTGTTGTAACATGTAGAAGATGTTAGGGGGACTCTAGTCGCATTTTAACACTGGTATCACTTTAATCACTTTATAATCACAACTCTATACTATATTGCATCGAGTGTACTGTACCTGTACAACCTAATTTTACATCACTTGAGCACTTAATTACTGCAACACTATGCCCTGTCCATTAACTCTACTTTCGACTGCGAGTGCATGGGAGGACACAGGGGGCGGCATGAGCCTCTAATCACAGGTGTCACTATAACCTGCCTGCGCCACCAAAAAATAACAAATAAATAAATAAATAAATAAATATCCGAGTTATACAGTGCCGAGTTATAAGGCTTTTACTGTAGTTGATTTGGAGTACTGGTGAGCATTTTTGATGCAATTGTTCTCTTTTTAGGTTTCATGAGTATTTCTTTGTTACAACTTGTTACACACACACACACACACAACAGCCAGGCACAACCTTCGCCTCCTCACCTGATGCTCGCTCCTCCAACACCTCCACGTGACCACTGGCGCCTCTATTGGAAGCTCCATGTGAGGTTCCATTACTGCTAAAAAGACAAAAAGAAAAGTAATTATTTTCATCTGTCAAATATGTACTACTGTACTCTTAAATATGCCATCAGTATATGTAAACATTGGAAAAAAATATATTAATAATTTAATACAATGAAAATCCTGTTTCAAAGATAGTTCGGCTACACAAATAGGCGTCTCAATAGAGTAGAGGCAAAAAGATTGCTTACCACACCTGAAAGAAGTAAAAAAGAAAAGAAAATATATAAAGTAAAACATTCACGGACATGACAAAAGGGTTGCTACATTAATTTCTTTAAAAAACAGCCCAGAAATTTCACTCTCAATAGAATTATTTTAAGGAATATTATATATATACCTATATATATATAAGGTATAACTTCATAAAAGACATGTAAATAAAAAATCTTAATCTAACTCCAAAACGCTTTGTTGCTAAACATAATATTTCATTCACCTTCCAAATACACATAAGCTTTCTTTCATTCTTTAAGAAGTGCTGAGGAAATATAGGAATCAAAGAATGTAAGAAAAAAGCAATCCAATGAAAGGCTAGTACACATTACCTGGAAAGAACAGCCACGGCAGGACAGCGCCGCTCAATAAGCTGTATTCCAGTTTCTTTGTCCTTGTAGAGAAACTCCTCCGCAATGCTTAACAGTGAAGGGCAAGAACTGGCCAAGGATTGTGCCGTCTGTGTGCCTGCCAGCCTCAGTGATGACGGGGGCGAGGGGGCGCGACGGATCCCACCTTGATAACTCGACTCTTTCTCCCTAGTATCAATACTTGAGGTGGACGATGCAGTATTGTCAAAACACAGGTGTAATTCTTTTCTTAATGATGGAGTCGCCTCATAAACCTTGTGTGTGAACATTTCTCTCTTTTTAGGACACTTAATAAGATGCATAGAGGTACAACATTCCGGCTTGTAATTAAGTGTAGGAGTTTCGTCTGCATCAAAATGTCCTAACCACAGGTCACTTCTTTCATTTTCACTAAAATAAGAACTAAATTCAGTTTCATAGAGTGTGGCACTGCTGTTTCCACTGCTTGAAATATTCTCTCTAGAATCGAAAGTTGAACTTTCATGACCAAAGCTCTCTGTACAAAGACTGTCTTCTTCAAAACTTTGATACCCATTCACTTTTTCATTATTTTCAAGCAAACAAACTGAAATATCTGATGACATATTCACATTCAGATGAGCAATATTCAGTTCTCTGAATGTGCTCTCAATTTCTGAATCTGTATTTTGACACCAATGTTCATCTTGACGAAGCGTCCACCCTAAATAGGAATGCAGTGTTCTCAAGTCATGTTCACTGTCACTAGTATCTCCTTGGAACACTTCAACCTGCCGCTTCAGGGACCCGAGGAAGGTACTGCTGCTCAGCCAGGGCGGAGGTTCACAATGGATGCAAGCCTCTTCTGATTGTGGGTGATCACAACAAGGCTTGTTCAAATTTGCAATGTAGGTTCCAAGACTTGTTTTGGCGCCATCACAGTTCTGAAATGTAAAATTTCTCCCTAAATCATTTGTATCATATAGGCAATTTGATGTAATTCTTTTCCTCTAATAATACAAATCAGTGTTTCATAAAACTGTATAGCATAACTATCATGTTTTCCAAAGACAGCTGCTGTTCCAGCTATGGGAGTATGTGTATCCACATACGAATGTACCCTTTTTTTTCCATACAAATAGCCTTTTCCCAAACAAAAGCGGTGGCAAAACAAAAAAATTTGCTCAGAAGCACAGAAATTTGTAAACATAAGTTGCAGTAAAATAAACTACTATGAAAAGTAGTGCTTATTTACAGGAATCTACAAAAGATTTTTCCATAAGACATCTAACTATAATTAACATTATTTCTGGAGCATGCATCTATAATTACCTATAGAAGTACAGTACTGGAAAATATATTTATGCTTAAGACTTGTCTGCTGAGTAACTAAATTACCTGAATGCTTGAATTACATGAATAGAAGGAACTGAGTGATTCAGTCATCGAAGCCGGGCAGACACTTGGCAGTTCCACCACCATCACTCGCACTGGAAAAAAAACAAGTTATGTCATGAAACAGTTAGTGATTTTTTTTCCTTCATGCAAAAGACCTTTTCCAAAAAAGTGAGGTGGCACATACATCCTTCTAGATCTAAAAGTGGCGATCCACAGTGGTCTGTCCTATCACCCACTCTTTCTATTATTCATCAATGATCTTCTAAGTCTAACTTAACCATAAAGTCCTGAGGCAGTGACCAGAAGTCTCTCTAAAATTTCTTGAATTAATGGGACTGAGCTTTCATATGCTTACCTACCTATGGAAAAAAAAAGCTACTCAGATCATTAAGTTTGTCACTTACTGAAAGAAAGAGTGAATTGTAGGTTTTTCTCTGAGCTGTATTCTTCAGTATCCAAAAGATGGTTCAGAAACTTCAGTGTATCTTGATGGTTGCCCTGGAAGGCACTGTCCACAGACGAGCATCCCCTCAGGTCCCCCAACAGTGGGTCGCCGCCATTCAGCAGTAGCAGCTGCAGGAGGTCAGTGTAACCCATGAAGGCGGCCACGTGCATGCTGGTCTTGCCCTCTTTATTTCTGTATAAAAAAAAAAAAAATTAAAAAAAATTAAAAATATTTATAATAATAATAATAATAATAATAATAATAATAATAATAATAATAATAATAATAATAATAATAATAATAATAATAATAATAATAATAAATATACTCTTGTACTCTTACTAAATTCCATCACTTTACATTTTCCTGCATTAAACTCAATTTCCCACATTTGACACCAGTCTGATAGCTTATCAAGGTCCATTTGTAGCAGTCCCACTTTGGTTTTCATTTCCCTTATACAGCCTGGCCTACAACACACCATAAAACTAAAGCTCACTAGCAAAATCATACCATATATGCTGGCATATAAGACGTATCCACACATAACATACCCCCCTATTTTACTAAGATATTGTGAGGAAAAAAACAAATTACCACATTTATTGTAGCAAAAATCTGTCATGTGTACGGGAGGGGTGTGTTAAAGTAATCAGGGAGTGACTATAGAGTTTATCTAGCCTTTGACTCAAGACTTCTATAACTTGGCTGTAATAAATGCAAGGCAGCTTTTATATACATTTAGTAATATAAAAATTTGTCTTATATTCCAGAGAATACACGGTACTTTTCATATCTTTTATTCTAAAATTCTCAAGAAATGTGGCTCACAAAGAAAAACCCACTCAATTTGAACATCAGAAATTATTTCTTTTGAGAAAAAAGTCAAGTTAGCACACAATCACAGAAATGGAATGACTTTAATTCCAAGAAAAAAATACTATAGTTGTTATAGCCTTACGGAATATTTGGGTTGGCTCCACTGGATAGCAGGACAGTGGCGACAGTGATTGAGTCTGCCTGCTGTGGCAATGCTGCAGCCAGGTGGAGGGATGTCGTGCCATCCACTCGGACAAACACATCGGCATTTCCCTCGCCCACAGTTCTTTGCAGACACCTGTTTATGAGATCTTCATGATAAAACAATGATTACATACTATAAGATATACTGCATTCATTATACGCAGTTCATATCATCTAGTCAATTCAGCCTTCTGCTGAAACATGAAAGGATCAAAGGCACATACAGTACTGTATATGCATATATTTGGCAGAGCTGGGAGCGCAATTTTTTTTCCTTAGTCCGCAAAGCGCAAATTTTCACGATCGAGCCCGCAAAGCGCAAAATTCTCAAAAAAAGGCGGAGCACAAGCGCAAATTTTTAGCGCAAAAAAAAAACTAGACGCAAATAAAAAAAATCAAAGCGCAAACATAAAAGTTAAAGCGCAAACCTCATTTTTTAGTCTGCAAACTGAAAAATTCTATGTTAAATTAATATAAAGTGTATAAATGATTAAAAGATTGAATGCTTACAGTATTTGAAGCATTTATTGAACACAAGTTTATATAAAAAATAAGATAATACTGTCAAAACAACACAAAATGGTTGAAAAATAAAAATACACAATACTAATATTAGTCCTCCTCGTCACTGTCCTCCAGCTCCCACCGACCCTTGAGGAGGTTCATGTTACCCTTGAGGAACACCAGCTTCTCGAAGTTCTTGGCCGTCAGACTCGATCGCTTCGGCCTCATGACGTCTGAGCCCATGCTGAACAGCCGCTCTACCGCCGCTGAGGAGGGCACTGGAGTGTTGTACCTGATGAACAGGTCCACCCAGATCTGCCTGTGCTCCATGGGAAACATGTCAGGTGACAGAGGCACGTTATCCTGGACGTCCAGCTGGGTCCAGGAGTGCAAGTTCTTCTCCAGTTCCTCGTCTATGTCCCCCTGGGACAACGGCCTCCTTGCCGCCTTCATGTACTGGAAGGTGCTGGGCCGGGCCTGGACCGGGGCGTCGTTGTTGCCGTTGCCGTTGTGGTCGCCCACCTTTGCCTTGATCTCCTGGACAATCCTCCTCTTGATGGTGTCCTCCAGGTCGGGGTTGAGGTACTCCACCACTCCAAGCTTGTAGTGGGGGTGCAAGGCTACGGCCATCAGGAGGTCCTCATCCTTGAACAAGTGGCCAAACCGGCCGTTGAAGGCGATGAGTTTGCTGCTCCCGGCCGCACGCTTCTTGGGGTTGTCCAGCAGGTACTCCACCAGCGTCTTGCTGTGGGTGATGGTGTCGTCCATCTTGAGGGACTCGAGCGTGTCTTTCATGAGCATGAGATAGGGGAGGAGGATGCCCATGTACGCCTTATCGTCGGACTGCAGGGTGTCAAGGCAGTCGGCCACAGGCTTGAGGATCTTGACGTACTCCGCAAGCAACTCCCTGTCCAGCTCGGTGAAGGCTGGCAGGTCCTGGCCGCGCATGACTGCGCCCAGACCCTCCTCCTTCTCGTTGTCATTGAGCACCTGGAAAATAAAGAATCAAATTAGAAATTGAACTTATTTAAATAAGTAAAAATAAATGTTAAGTTTGTAAATGATTTTTATATTCTTTAGAATGATAATAGAATCACAATCACAATCACTACAATAATATTGTCACAATTTGTCAGAATTCAGAATTGACTCTAATGAGATATATTGTAACTTTTGACTTTTCATTATTAAAATATATTTAAATTTTAAGTTTGAAATTTAGTCTTTCAAATTTAAAAAAAGTTAAGAAATAGAAAACTATTCAGTATTCACCTTGAGAAGGGCCTCGCAGGAGTCGAAGTACGAGTTCCACCTGGTCGCTCCTGGGGTCGGCAGCTTCTTGCCCACCGCAGCCTTGATGTGGTTGGCAGCCACTGTCCTCCTGTTCTGGCAGTTCCACAAGCCCTGGGCCTTGGCAGCCAGCTTGGTGAAGGGGGCTCTCTTGCCAGAGTTCCAGCTTGGAACCTGGCTGATGTCTGTGGTTGCCATCAGGTTGACAGTGTGGGCGGCGCAGCGGTGATGGTGCGGCAAGCCGGCCACGCCCTCCTCCCCATTCAGGGCATCACCCACCGGAACAGTGGCAGAGTCGTCCTCGTCGTCGTCGCCAACAGGGTGCAGCAGGGGCCCCACCTCCTCACCCCCATCCTCCCTCCCGGAGAAGTCGGCGAAGGCGGCCACGTAGTTGCTGCCGTTGTCGGTTGTGGTGCTGACGACCTTCTGGCTCAGGCCGAACTCCTCGTGGAGGTCCATCATGGCCCTGGACAGGTAGGCGGCCTCCTGCCGGACAACGACCTGTAAAAGATTAAGAACACAGTTAGAAACTTAGCTAGCTTACAAATTACAATATTTGAAAATTCTTAAATTTATTATTCCTATTTGTTAAATAAACTTAAAATGCAGTTAAAAACATTAAAATTATTCAAATTAAAATTAAAAAAGAATGGAAATATCAGTTAGTTTTTAATTTATAATTAATAAAAATTTATTATTATTTTCTATAATTTATGAAGTATTAAATTTAGTAATGAAAATAATGAATACTGAATAGTGAATAATTACCTCCTTGACGCCAAGCACGGCCTTCTCACGCTTGAGGTTGGTCTTGTTGATCCAGTGGACAGTCATGCCCAGGAACCCTCTGTTGTGGGCTGACCAGCTGTCAGCGTGGTGGCGACATGGCTGACCTCGGCAAGCAACGTGGCCATGGTTGCCTTGGCCTTGTCCCCCAACTTATTGATGTCCCTGCTCATCTTCCTTCTGGAGGGGGGCTTGAACTCCGGGTTTAGCTGCTGCATCAGCGCCTTCATCTGGGGGGTGTCCGTGATGTGACCTGGCATGATGTTCCCGATGAACAGGTCGTAATACAGCATGAGGGTCTTCTCCTGGTTGAACTTTGGCTTGAAGGCCGCCTCGATGCTGCTCTGGTACAGCTTCTTCTTTCTAGGGGAGTTGCCGGAGGTGGACACGTTGCTGTGGGTGCTGCTGCCAGAAGCAGAGCGGCCACTCTTGGAGGCACCTTCCAGGGCGGCCTTGAATGCGCTGAACTCGCCCCTATGCTTCCTCTCGTAGTGGCTCTTGAGGCCGAAGTTGCTCATGTTGCTCCTGGGGTCGAAGGAGATCTCCCTGTTGCATGTCCTGCACCTGAGCTTCCCCATGCTCTTGGACGAAGCTAGAACCTCTCCACGGCCTCCGGCACGATCGTCAGGAACTCCCCCTGGCTGGAGCCTGGCTGTGGGTCGTCCTCAGGCTCGTTCATGGCGCTCCTGGCCGCGGCAGGTGGGAGGACTGAACACAGTTGATGTCACAAACTTGTCCATTGACATTGTTGAGTGTTGGCTGCACAAGCATATATCGATTACTAAGAACTTAAGAAGTAAGATTAGATATGGATGTGCGAGATATACCTAACCTAAGTAAAATTAATATAAAGACATTCAAAAATAATTAAAAACCGCAATCACAATATGTAAATAGTACTAAATACTAAATACTAAATAGTATAACAGTGAACAACTTTTATAAATTACTTAAAATTAGAAATTTCAAATTATGATTCAAAGCACACTATCAAAAATAATAATGATAATAATCTGTAATCTGATTATTATGATTATAATCATAATAATCAGATTAGATCGTAGGATGATCTGACATGCTTACCAGATGAATCCGTTAGTTAGAGACTAATAGAGAGGAGTGGTGGAGCGAGCAACACACACACCCACCACTGACAGAGGCTACGAAGGCACTGGCTCGCACTGCTTGCAGCTCTCTGTGCCACACTCGACCGTGGCATGAGCTTGCTTTTTTCTGCAGCGTTTTTTAAATAAAAAGTAAACTTAAATATAAATGCTATATTTGACGTATCTTTTAATTTTTTGATTTTACGTCATTTGAGTTTCTCGGCAAAGTTTTTCTGCTAAGTTTGCACATTTGCGGACTTATAAAATATCGAGAGCGCAAACTCCAAAAGCGCAAATTTTCGCCGTTTTGCACAAAGCGCAAATATTTTATATGGAGCGCAAATTGCGCTTTCGTTTGCGCTCTGCCCAGCTCTGATATTTGGAACACCCATGACACACTGACACCATGACCATGACGCATTACCAATACTTTTCTGACCTGAGTCCCCCAGATCCCCCTATTAGTTCACTAACCTAACTTCGACATTGGTTATGTAACCTAACCTAACTGAGGGGGCACAACCCCCCCCAGACCTCCCTTATGTTATTTTTCATTATTGACGGCTGTTGAAGGGGTTAGAAAAACTCTACAAAACCTAACCCAAACCTATTCTAAGCTTAACCTAACCTAAACCAAATCCAAACATAATCTAAATCTAATCTAACCGTAACCTAACCTAGCTATTATTATATAAAATTAAGTGTTATATTTTTGGTTTCCGCAAGTGAATGAATAACTATTGCACGTTATACTAAGCCGAAAATAATAGTTAAAAATAAGCTGTAAGGTCTGTGGAGCCCGCCAACTCCTGCAGAATATTAACCCATTAAACCGCAGTAGAACCAAACTATTCAGGTAAGTAAAGTTTCCTCCTCGAAATCATTGGTATCAACATAATCAAAATTTATAAAAAGTTTCGTCCATGAGAAGGCCATAACTCCCGAGGATATACGGTATTTCGGTAGAGGGCTTTCAAAAGTCCTAGGATTCTTACCAACCTGAGCCCCTCATTGTGTAGATTTCTTCATTCTGAGTATTTTGTAACCCATTTCCCTTGCCACAATTGAATAATACGGCGATACTGCCGATACATATACACTATCGAAAATCAGATCACCTGAAGATCCGTCACCCATAGAATGTCCACCTGAAGATCCGTCACCCCAGGATTTCCCACCTGAAGATCCGTCACCCCAGGATTTCCCACCTGAAGAACCGTCACCCCAGGATATCCCACCTGAAGATCCGTCACCCCAGCCCACAGTGAATCTAATTTATGAAATTAGGATAACAAATATATTCCTTTGTGTTATGCATCTTTATTGTGAACATTTAAAAGAAAAACATGCGTAATATTCAGTTCCAAAATACAAAATACATTATAATTTACTCAGTATAATACAAAATTTCCAAATAATACAGAAGTTCCAAAATACAGTACATGATACATATTACACAGGGCATTGAACAGCAATTTGTTGGCATATAATTTCAAGAGGATTATCTGAAAAACGATCATGCCACATGAATTCCTGAAGGTAAGAATTTAAAAAGCTTCGTTTGCAGCCATGCATGGTCTTGATATAGCTCTTGTGTTTGTTCCAATACGATTCAATCGTTTGTGTGTGCACACCAGTATTCAATCAATCAATCAATCATTGGGGGCATACGCCGGGGGGCGCGTCGCCTCGCCCACCCTACGACGCCACTCCCGGGGGTCACCACGCGCGAGTTCCCATGCAGGCTCCTTTCCCATACCAAGCAGCTCTCGACAAGAAACATCAACTTGCCCCAGCCACGAGCCTTGTGGGCGCCCCCTTGGCCTCCTCCACGCCGGATTGTCTCTTACAGATACAACCCGATGGGAAGGATCGGTTTCAGGGTAGCGTGCCACATGCCCATATAGCCGAAGTTGGCGCTGACGGACTATGCAGGTAATAGGCCTCGATTCAGTCTCACGGTGCAATCGCTGATTTGATACGTAATCATCCCAGCGATACCCCATGATTCTGCGAAGACACTTATTACCAAAGGCATTGATTCGTCTCTTCAAGTCACTATTTAGTGTCCATGTCTCACAACCATAGAGTAAGACAGGGATCACAAGCGACTTGAAGATCCGGATCTTTGTCCTCCTGCACAGGTACCGACAACGCCAAATACTCCCGCTGAGCGAGTCCACAACACCGTGGGCTATGCCAATCCGCCGTAAGACTTCTTGACGTGACCCGCCGTCATTAAGGACTGCGCTACCAAGGTATGTAAAACTTTCCAAGATCTCAATGTCCTCGCCACACGCATGAACAGACTGTACTGCTTCGTCTAGTAAGTCTCCAAACACCTGGACCTTGGTCTTGAGCCAGGAGACCTCAAGTCCCAAAGGCTTTGCCTCCTCGTGCAGCGCCTCGAGAGCCATCACCAGGACCTCCAGCGACTCAGCAAAGATTACTGCATCATCGGCAAAAACAAGATCAGTGATCTTGGTGTTGCCGACGGATGCTCCACAATCACTTTGATCTACAACCTTGTCCAATACCCAGTCCATACAAGCGTTGAAAAGTGATGGGGCAAGGACGCACCCTTGCCTCACTCCTGTATTCACAGGAAAGAAGCTGGATACACTTGCCCCACACTTCACAGCACTCTCAGTCCCAGAACCAGTATTCACATCCACAAAATTGACTGAGTGGTTTACAGTCCTGTGTGTGTATCCAAGACCTTGAATGTTGCGGTATGCTCTCCACTCATCACTGTGAATGACTGATCCTTGGTCAACCACTTTGCGTATTATTGGAAGAAGTGTGGCAGCATCCCTTGTCTCGACAATTTCCATGTAGCCAATTGCCGGGCTCGTTCTCGTGTCGACGATACCGAACACCCAAATAGGAGAGTGTGGTGCACGTCCACGATGATGTTTCGGCTTATGGGAGAAGCAGGATTCATCAATTTCTACGGTGATCCCAGGTCCGCCAAGCTTGATTGGGTTTGCTTCAAAGTACACAGTACAGACCTCCCGAAAAAAGCTGTAGCAGTCCACCATTGTTTTCTCAGATAGGTTCACCTGACGGCCTGCTGCTGTTTCTCCAAGACGCTCGCTCCAAAGATACATAACATGAACCCATTGCTGAAGTGAAATTCGAGAACGGGCAAAAGAAGATCCAATTCTTATAGACTTAGTGGATTTATACTTCAGGCAGTCTTTAGTTTGGCATTTCCACAGAAAACCATCCTTCGATCTGGAGTATTTTGTCCAATTCATCCACTGATCACAAGTATCACACTTCATTTCACGCTTTAAAAGTCTGTTTTGTTGAAGCCACCGAATAACTATAGTGGAATAATCAGACAACAGCGGCAGGACAGTAGTTTGGAAGGTGTTGCGTGCCGTGGTCGACGGACTCCTATGATTAAATTTTGTTTAGCCCACAAACTTTTATATAGTCCTCCTACCTGACTGGAGGGTCCTGACTCCTCCCTTTTATCCATTTGACCTGACCTCATTTGCAAGGTTAAGTCAGATCAGGTCTTGACCCAACATTAATTAAGTGACCTCACCTGATGAACTGTCACCCCAGGTGTTGCCACCTGACTCCTCCCTTTTATCCATTTGACCTGACCTCATTTGCAAGGTTAAGTCAGATCAGGTCTTGACCCCACATTAATTAAATGACCCCACCTGAAGAACTGTCACCCCAGAATGTCCACCTTCAGGCTTCAGGATCTTCAGGTGATCCTGACCACATCTTTACCTTTCACCTGATCAGGTGACCACATCTTTACCTTTATGAAGCTATACTAAGCGTCAAAGGTCACAAGAAGTAGTGTCGTGTTACTCTACTTTCCACTACTCTCACTTACTCGTATGAACAAAATTAGGGATCACCTGAAGATCTGTCACCCCAGAATGTCCACCTGAAGATCCGTCACCCCAGGATTTCCCACCTGAAGATCCGTCACCCCAGGATTTCCCACCTGAAGAACCGTCACCCCAGGATATCCCACCTGAAGATCCGTCACCCTGCCAAACTCTGGGGTGACGGATCTTCAGGTGATCCCGAAAATCTACCGTTATGTTAGCCAGAAACGGTTAAGTTTTGGTAGTGCAAGGCGGAGCAAGATTTTTGCGGGGCGGGCCGGGTGGGGCGGTGCGAACAACCCCTTCGACTGTAAAAAAAAAAAAAAAAATCCGAGAAAAACGAGTGCCGTATTAATTTAAAACACATTAAAACTATGCAGGAAAACTAGTTTCGGCCTTGAAATCGGTGAATGCCCACTACTCAAATTTTACCATTCTGAGCTCTGGCCTGGAATAATGTGTGTACATTATCCCAACAACTTGGTATCAAAGGCTGGGACATCACGAGTTTGACACAGTCCTAGGAAAATGGAAATAGGTGAATAGAAAAGTTAACCTTACGCCGATACGATAATGCCATGTTTGACGATGATGCCCTTAATTCAGATAAGCAAACCAGGTACAGAAATTCCTACGCACTCTGTATTGCAGGTTTTGACCCATTCTTCTATACGTGATGTTTGCGAGGCGTCCATGTTCACCAGCAGTTCGTCAGCGTAACTAATAAATAGAACCGCCTTCAAGCGCTTGTCACAGATAAATCAAACTTTCTGCCGCGCCAGTGTTGCCAGCTTGCCATCTCGATTCCATCATTTTGTCCATGAACTTCCCACAAAGGATTTTTTTTTTCCCACAAAACTCCCACAAAAAACATTCATGCGACAATTTTTTTCACAATAATATCCCATTAACTGAGTTGTTAGCTGGCCTTAGACATTCTCTAGCCCTCTCCTGTCAAGTTCATAGAGCTTTTGCATTGTGTATTAGCAACAATGTATCATCAATCTATCAGCCTATCTATCAGCTTACGTGCAAAACTTCTTTTATCGACGCTATTGTGTCTGTCATATTTTTTTTGTTCATATCAATGACACATCTAAGAAATGGTGCAATTTTTTATATATATGATATTTATTTTTCACGCATACTTGAATGATTAATGTTTACAAAATACAGCTGATCGTATTGGAAGTTTGGAACAGGTAATTCCTACTTTATATTGTTTCTTGAATGAATCCCATACCCACTTTGAGTTTAGAAGTTTGTGATATGTTATAAAACTGCTGCATTGTGTAAAGTATTCATACATGGAGCTGTATTATGTCCAGCAAGTGTTGCGTCGCGTCACAGCTGATCGGCCACTTGAGGCAGACGATAAGATAAGGCAGGGGGACGGGCTGGAACTCACTCGCAAGTAAGATCATCAATGCCATTATTATATTACACATGAATCACCGCAATGTTGCTGCATGTTTGTTTCACTGAAAGAATTTGAAAGATAAACAAATCAAGAGTAAAAGTTGACTGCAGCCGGTGGGTGATCATATGGTAGGCACGGAGCGTTTGCCCGAAATAACACTTTTGGACGTTCTTGATTAATGGTCTGGTTCGGACAAATTGGTATTATTTGGTATCTCAGAACCCCGATGATTTTTGTTAATTTTCGTTATTGGGCAACTACCGATTTCGAGGCCGACACTTTTCATGGATAGTTTTGATGTGTTTTGAATTAACCTGGCACTCTTTTTTTGTCGTGTTTGCCCGCCCCGCCCCTCCCGGCCCACCCCGCAAACCTTACTCCGCTTCGCACTGCTATAGTAACTATTGATAATTCTCTTTTTTTCTTGATTATCATCTGTTACTAAACCAAACCCCACCTCTAACCTAACCTAACTTAACCGTTTCTGGTTTAAATAACGGTAGATTTTCGGTAGTACATGTAACGCTATTATTATTCCATTGCGCCATGGGAAATTTGTTACAAAATACTCAGAATGAAAGAAATCTACACGATGATGTCTGTAAGAATCCTAGGACTTTTCAAAGCCCTCTGCCGACATAATATCCTGATTTTTTAAGACTATTTTTTTAATGATAGATTTTGATGTGCTTTTTATTAATCTGATATTTGTTTTTTTCTGAAAAATCATTTGTTCATTATTATTCTTTTTTTCCTTTTTATTTTTTGAGGGGGGACCTTACTCTATACAGTGGCTTTGGAGGTTACTCGTAGCGTTAAGGCCGTGTCACACGGACACTTTTTCCGGCATCTTTTGGTATTTTGCTACCAAAAGATGCCCGTAGTGGTGGCACAAAATTGCGCGTTCGTCACATGGCGTTTCGGCTACGAGCATCTTCTACTGGCATCTTCCGGGACCCGCAACCAGAACTATACCTTATGGATTGTGCAAGAAGACTTCAATCGTATTCAATTCAATCGTATTCTTCAATTCAAGACTTTACAATTATGAATCGTGCAAGAAGATGCGATCGTAGCCGAAACGCCATCTGACGAACGCGCATATTTTTGCCACCACTACGGGCATCTTTTAGTAGCAAAATACCAAAAGATGCCGGAAAAAGTGTCCGTGTGACACGGCCTTTAGGCTTAGGTTAGCTTTTGTTAGATTATTTAGGTTTGCTTAGTGATTCTAACTGCACACAACGTCGACCTCTGTAATTCAAAATAGAGATTATGGCCGCAAGGAAACGGCACTTTTTTTTATATAGTTTTTGGTGAAAATTAATAATTTATTTTGGGTTTCTGGAAGTGAATTACTATCTGCACTACATGCTGGTGCAGAAATTATACAGAAAACGTGAGTATTAAGGCCGGTAGAAAGAGCAGTTCTGCAGAATAATTATGAAAAAATAAGAAAAGTTATTTTGCCCAAATACAAATATCTAATCGTTATAATGCACATCAAAATCTAACAGAGAAAAAAAATAGTTGCCAAAAAAATTGTGGATTCTGAGAAACCAAAATTTACTGTTAATTTTCACTTCTTAACCATAATTCACTACACAATTGGAAGTTTGGTTTCTGTTCCTTATTGGATTCTGAGAAACTCAAAATTTGTTACAAATCACTTCTTTCAGAGATAAAAATTGTTTTTTGTCTGAAGGTTATTTGTAGGTTTTAACCTTCTAACCTAAACTAACCTCACATTAAATTTCATAACC
>JACEEZ010012616.1:0-80000 GCA_016584305.1 Chionoecetes opilio | reverse complement strand
GGTTGTTTATGATGCACAGGGAAAGTGGGGCTAAAAACATGCATTTCGCTGATACTGATGGGAATGTTTCTGTGATGTATTTATGGCCGAAATGTTTTTTCATCATGAAAATGGTTTAAAATTCATTATCCCTATGTACTACTTCATTATGATTTTCCTGCTTTTCATACGAGATGGATATGTACTTTACAAGCAATTATAATTTTAAGATGGGGTTAGTAATGTATGATTAAGGTTTTCATTTCTTAAGTATTAGCTATATATCAATTACAGTATATAAGATGGTCAGAACTAAAGCCAATTTTTTAGGTGGAGCTCTGGCAGAGCTGAGAAAGAGCCTGTCCTTTTTGTATCTATGTATGTATATCAAACCCAATTTATGCACCTGATCATTTACATAAATGGAGTGAGGCATCCCATCACCCTACTGCCACTATAGGTGTTCAAGCAGTGTTCCTGTGAGCTCTGGTAACACTGCACCCTTATATATGGTATTCAGAGGAGACTGATCTGTGTGAAACCTTCAACTCTAACACTGAATTTAAAAAGTCCAATATTACTCTTTTCAAAAGCCAACCAGACAGTGCAGGGAATTAACACTTATTTTTTTTTTTTTTTTTTATGGGATCATGTTTGTTTCCCTTACCTAAGACGACATAGATAATTTCCCTCAACACGCAATGGTTCAAGCATGGACTTGTAAGCTTGTTCAATATATGTATTTTATTTGAGAGATTGTGAGCCTGACTGATAATAAATTTATATACATCAGTCCAAATATATCAATTTGAAAGAAATGAAACAACTAGCAGTTGCTTTCATAAAGAATAAGTATTGATAATCATTAAACTGGAAAGTTACATACGTACTGTATTTGAAATATGAATGACCTGATTTAGCTCAAGTTATTGTAACCCTTTCTAGTAACAAAAGTACTCCATGCCATGCTGAATAATTGCTTTGAAATTTCTAAGAAGTCAGTGTCTACATTCCTTGGCCTATGGTTTTGTTGCAGGTGACTTTTGGAGCCGGGGTATATGCTGGGATCTACATCACACAAAACTATGATGTGCCAAGAGTGGATGAGCCATCCAAGCTCTGGGAGAAAGTCAAGGATTGGGCTGAGTCTCATAAGAAAAATGATTAACATCAATTCCTAAGTAGGGTAAGTTTGTTATTTTGTGCAATGCTATGCGCCTCCATGATGTAGTGGCTAGCGTGCCTAGCTACGAATCTGCGGACCCTGGTTAGAATCTGAGCCAGGGCAAGTCGGCAGCCAGCCCAATCAACTGTTCATCCCCTCTTTCGGGGTTAATAAATGGCAACCTGGGGAAGGTAACTGATGTCACACTAGTTCTGTGACCCGGGGTAACGGGTTGTCACCCACCACAGGCTCAAAGACAAATGCGACGGAGATGAGTACCGAGGCCACGCGCAGCATAGCGTATGCCCCCATCTATACCTTAACTGAACAGATCGCAACGCTGATGATTCTACCCTGCATTTTTCAATGTCGTTCATTAGACATCTAACTCAACAGGAACTAAGTGATTCACAAAGAAATGCCACAGAGTGCCTAACTTCTGATATTTGAAGATCAAAGGAGTCCTTTGTGATGTGAAAAAAAGAAAAAAAAATCAATCAATTATATAGGGTGGTGCCTCCTTTCAGTTTGTCACTAGGAAAGGGTAATCAGTCTCTATAGTGTGACCAAGAGATGCATTCATTGGCCAGTCATGTGTCGGGAGTGCAAGTCATAAAGTAAAATTGCGACATATATACATACATGCATCTACATATAGCTCGTTTAACGCACTAGCTACGTTCCTTGAAAATCGCGAGTTCCGTAAAAAATATGTAAAACAAGTCCTATTTTCCCATTGATTTCTTACAAGAACAATTTTGTTCGTGAATTTTTCTTTTTTCTTTTTTGTAACTTTTCATGAAGCTAAGTTGCATTAAATGAGGCATAGATGTACAGTCTATACTTTCAACACCCACACTTGTTTGAAATCTCATATTCCAACATTGGACAAAACTCTTTGGATTTTGAATAGTTGGTTGAGCGTTGCATTGGCCATTTCTTCTACTGCCATGAATTCTTTTTTATTAGCTTTTGCCGGAAAAAAGATATCACTCGACATATTTTTCATATGTGAATTATTATATCAGTCATGGGCAGTAATCAGCTTTAAAAAATATATTGCCAGCTAAGTGATTGGTAGAGTAAATAGGGTCATTGGAGTGTTCTGTACCTGTAAGCTTCTTTTAAAAAACCCTGTAGGAAAAAAGGACATGAATCATATCAGGTTAATGGTCAGTGTTCAGAAGTTTGCCTATTCATTACTTATTTTACTGAAGGATCTATAACATTCTAGAGAAAAATTTGAAGGTGTGTTTGTCATTTCCATTACTGCAAGTTATGTTCAAATTCAGGCACTCAGCTGTCAAGAAATCTTAAGAATATGTAAAGCTTAAATGAAAGAACATTTCAGAATATCAAAATGTAGTGTCATGTAATCTGTTACTGTGATCAATATTGCCGATCACTAAAACTACAACTTTGGTGTATGGTGACTTTGACAGCACTGGTCAATTACAGTATTGGTTTTCTTTTCCATTCCAGGATACCTGCACAAGACACCATCCACTCAGTGATGTGACAACACTGGAAGAAACTTAAGACAGTTTTAATGCAGTAGGATTATTTTTAGATTATGTAAGTGTCATTGAATGATAAATAAATACCTAATAGTTTATGCATGGTTTTCACTTCTGAATCATAATCTTGAAGTGGATCAATCTAATAACCAATTGTTATTTCGCATATTTACATTGAGCCCTTGTTGCCTAATTCTTACTTTTTACAGAATAGATCAATATTGGTACGAGTGCTTGCACTCATTGCAAATCTTGTGGTTTAGTCAAGCCACAAAAATTAAAGCCTCGGATTCATAGTTAGACCACCCTAAGTTACGGTAATGTAGAAGAATTTGGAACAATAGCAAGGGCCAAAGACCACTATACCTGGACTGCGCACAGAATATCGGCCTGTTGCACATGGGCCTAAACTTGCCCTGAAGTCGGAGGGCCGCTCGGATTCATATATATATATATAGGCGTCATATAGACTGGTTTATCAGTATATATGATATACTGTAATCTTCGTAAATGTTTGTTCTATAATATTATCAAATAAAAAACGGTAAAACACGCTAAAGAAATGCCATTACGAGACTGCAGAAATATGCATGAACTTAATTCACTTTAATTCTTCGCCATTTAAAACTTTGCGAGTCAACTCTTATCATGAAGGGTATCAATAGAAGCGCAATTTTATTAGCTTTCCATTGATGTATTTCGTTTTCTGATAAATTAATTACCCCCATGCATAAATTAGCGTTAACTAAATAAATAAAATAATAAATTGGTAATTTTCCCGATTGATGAGGTTATTTATTTAGTTAATGTATAAGTAAATAAATAACATCATCAATCGGGAAAATTACCCGATTGATGATTTTATTTATTTATTTAACGCTAATTTATGCATGGTTCTAATTAATTTATCGGATAACGAAATATATCAATGAAAAGCTAATAAAATTACGCTTCTATTGATACCCTTCATGATAAAAGTACTCACAAAGTTTTAAATGGCGAAGAGTTAAGTGAATATTAAGTTCATGCATATTTCTTCAGTCTCGTAATGGCATTTCTTTAGCGTGTTTTACTGTTTTTTATTTGATATTATAGAACAAACATTTACGAAGATTACAGTATATCATATATACTGATAAACCAGTCTATATGATAGTCCATACACCACTATATCTCCTTGTCGGGCGGCCCGCAGGCCGCTATGCAGCTTGTAATTTCAAAACATTGTCGCGTGAACAGTCCAAGTATACAGTGGTCTATGCAAGGGCCAAAGAAGGATAGAACACGGGATGGCTGAGCAGTAGTAGTTGGATGGAGGCAGGAGGAGACAATCGTAACAGTAGGAATGCAGGAGATAGGAGCCAAGGAGTTTTAGGAAATGAAGATTTAGGAGGTATAAAGGTGACGAATAAGGGCAAGAGGATGTGGGAGTGGAGGGGTAGACATTGGGGGTTGACAGGTTTCCGTATTGGGAGACAGAGAAGCCATGGTGTTAACAAGTTTCATCAGTGGCCGTGATGAGCCTGTGGAAAAGTGGAGGGATCAAGCAGCATCTGCGATTTATGCTGGATCTTCTCCAGTCAAAACAGCGACCCTTCAGCTTGAATCTCATCTTCGGGAAGAGTAAGTCACGGGGAGCCAAATCTTCTGAATAGGGGAGGTGGGCTCTTTAAGCACAAGTGCCAAACACTTCACTTGCTTCATTGCCATAGGCTTGCTTAACCCCTTCACTGCGGCTGGTACAAATACGGTCTCTCAGCTATTTAAGGGTTCACTGTGGCTGGTACATATATGGTTTCTGTATTTAAACTGCACGCTCAATGATATTATGGGTAAATATTCGTTGTGATAGGCTTGTATGGCAAGTGTCAAGTGTTGCGATATAATAGAACCTCTTTTTCTGCTTGCGTGAGTTAGTATGACTAATAAGGTCAAGCGGTACAGTACGACGTGTTGACGCTGCCGCGCCCTCTACTTCAATGGCGAGGCTAAATAGTCAAGATATTAAATATATTCTTGATGGATATAAAACCGAAGTATGAATGCATAAATGAAGCATTTATGTACCAAAATAAGCTGTATTAGGTTGAGTAGTATGTAGTTTCATTGTGCGTCTGGCAGCACGGTCACGGCCCTGTTGCTGCACTTTGACATAACTCTTCACTTAGCCGGTAGCCTCCACCAAGACGAAACATAGATTTTCTGGTATGGAATGAGCATCCTATTCACTTAGGCACTTTAAAATATGATCAGTAATTATTTTATATTTTAATTAAACCTGCCGCACATGGGGGTAGGCCTATGAATTTGATATCCGCAGTGAAGGGGTTAAGATCCTTTCAGGGTTCTCCGTTGCCAATTTCTGAGTTTTTACTGTGATGCTTGCTCAAGTTCGAGCTTCATACTAAAATCGCAAATGAGCACATGAGCAGTCATAAAATCTCATGCAGTACTCACAGCATGTTACGTGGCACACTGAACCACGACTGCTACAACTCACTCCTGCTGCCCGCACATGACCATCCAGCGTTAAGTTAGTTTGTAACAGTTTGCCTCTCGGGACATTTTGATGGCACCCTGTAAGTCATATGCCAATGCCATAGTTGGTTTTACTTTTGATTCCTGATGTCCTTATTTATCAATATCATGTAATTTTGGCAAAATTAATTGTTGATAAATGGAAAGTCAAAATTAGGTGTATTTTTTATTGACTTGGTTATAAAGTCACCCAGAAATAAACAATGACAACTGATCAGTACTAGTGCATAAAATCATTAGTTTTAACATCAAATACTATAAAGGAGCTTCAATCACTGTGTTTACATTTCAATAAATGTGAATGAAACTAACATTTCTGCCTTAATCATACTGCCCAACACAAAGGGACCTTTACAAATGATAATGTACAAATTTTGTACTCCATACTCTGGGGGAAGAAATTAGATCCTGTACACTGCAGCAATATTCAGAACTCCTGCGTCATACATATTTCTATGACAATCAGAATCCTACCCAGATTTTAGTTTCTACTATATACAGGTGCGGTTATGTCAATAAACCCATGTCATAACTTTCACATCCGTGGGCAGTCACATTAGCAGTATGTAGGGGATACTCATGTTTCCCTTCTTTATACAAGGATGCACTGACTGTCATTAGTCTGGTACACCACTTTCTTAAGCTACATATAAAACATGGGCACAGGTACAACTTTAAAGACACCTGTATCATATATCTCCAAAGGTCTATATTTTGCATTCAGCATTGCATGTTAAGAAGGCATATACAGCCATAGCATCACACGTAATTTGTGAAGACGAGCATTTCCATGAGGAAGTATTCTAAACGTCGTTCTCTCCGGGTGATCATCGAAGTTCCGGTGAATCATCGCAGTTTGTTGTTGTCTGGCCAAACGGCGTGGTGCTTCATTCTCCAACAACGCTTTGTCAACACTTTCCTTACCACCCAATGCTCTTCTGATATACAAATAAAACAAAAGTAAGCCCACACCTATCCTAGCACTAACCTATTAAAAACTTAAATAGAAGAAAAAAAAATATATATATTATCCAAGAAATAAATTTCTTGCAGACATATTGATATAGCTATCATATCACATCTAAATAATGTCTTTAAAACCATCTTTATTCATTAAAGAAAATAAAAAAATTAATCCAATCAGAAGAGCACTGAGTGGACATGCCTGAAAAGGGAAAATTAAATGGGAAATCTATATTAAAATCAGAGGTGAGAAAGTATGAGGGGAAGAAAGAGATAGGAAGAGATAACTGAGGAGGGGGAGGGAGGGGCAGGAACAGTAGTAACCTTGGTGGTGCTGTGGGCCCGCTTGCTGTGTCGGGACTTCTGGTTTGTTTCCTTTCTGGGCATTTATTTGTCATATCATTCATTTTTTGCCTTTTTGAAGCAATAAGCCACTATTCACTGCCCCAGCATGTTTCCAGTCTTGTTTATGCCTTCCTTATGGTCAAGCATCAGCGCCCCTGTTTTACTACTACTGTTTCGGAGAGATCAGCTGCGAGACCGAGATCTGCTCCTGCTCCTCCTCTTGTGAGAATCTCTGCTGTGAGATCGCCGTGACCTCTGAGGTGACCTGGGAACATAGATATTGGGAAGCAAGTGGCCACTGTAATTAAATACATATCAGATGTTAGAAAAGCATTCTACTTTCTAGTGACCATTTCCCAACTGTCCTGTAAGATTCATTGACCTATACAAGACACAATATTTGGTCATGAAAATTATGCATCAATGTTTCAAGACTGCTGCACAATTTCACATGTGCTTGAAAGACACCTTGTGTGAATATTTTGAATTTGAAGTGTCATTCTAAAGATTATCTACACTCAACTTGAAGGGAATATTTGAGCGAATGTCAAGAGTTGTCACCATCAGCCATATAAATAATAATAATGTGCCAGTTTCATGCCAGTTACTGCAACCGTCACAATCTTCACTTTAATCACCAAAAAACTCATCCGAGGTTTAGGAATGTAATGTTTTGGATCACCCTCATAGTTGGATGCATCAGAAGAGGGAGGGACTCGGCTGGGCCTTTCCACCCTGAACACCACACGAGATGCCAGGATCCACCCCCATGACAACCAATGACAAAATTGAGGCCTACGTCATGAATAAGGAACGTGACGTGAGATATGAGTGTCGCTAGACATTATTTATGACGCCCAAGAGCTAAAATGAGAATTGAAAGTTTACAGCATATCATTGTGATCTAAGAGTGCAGTGGGTCCTTATAACTTACACTATATCTAACCCTTGTATGTGAACATTTGTGCGAATACTTTGAAGCTAAAACAAAGACTAGTCAATGTCACAGCCTAAGGAGAGAGTAAACAAGGTCTTAGAAGTGAGGGAACAATTTGTGATAAGAAATAATGCCCTTACCTCCTTGGAGATTTCCCCGGAGACCTTTTGGGAGATCTCTTGGGTGATGACCTTGACGATCTCCGTGGTGACCTTCTTGGTGACCTTCTGGGTGACCTCCTGGATGACCTACTCCTCCTGCGCGACCTGGATCTGGACCTTGACTTCCGCGCATTCTTTTCCCTCTCCCTTTCTCGTTCCCTTTCCTTCTCGCGCTCCTTCTCCCGTTCCTTTCTACGCTCGGCTCTGACTCTCTCCCACTCCTGCTGTTCTTTCTCTCTCGCTGCTTTCATTTCTGCTTGCCTGCGTTCTATTTCTGCCATCTTTTGACGTCGCAGAGCTTCCTTCTCCATAATCTGGGAAAATAAAATGCAACGACCTGATTTTTCTAATAAAGATAAGCATACATATAAAAAGTTGAAAGAGGCTTCATTATTGCTTACATAATACTTATCACTTCGGCTCATACTGTAATTACATGATATATATAATACATAAATAAATAGAAAAATAAATTCTTTATGAATATACAAACCTGTTCTGCAGTTAACGGAAGCCAGTATATTGCTGGCTGAGCCTTTGTTTTGCGGAACAGATCATCTAAAAGCTTGGCAGGAGGCTCTTCTGGCTTTTTCTCTTCTGGAAAAAAATTATACAGAATACAGTTGATGTTTAAAGTATCTTGTATGAAACCATGGCTATCTCACAGAAAGTATGTACGGTACAAAGCATTCTGGCTTGAGCTAACAAATTTCAGTTCAGAAAAGCTCACATAAAAAAAAAAAAAAAAAATAAAAGTTTGCTGTGCACCAGAAAACTCTTATCCATTCCGTAAGACTTCCTTCACATTTGTTTTCACTGCAAACAATTTCCACTGTCCTCATGGAAGCAAGTCTTCAGGGATATTATAACAAACTATTGTCTATCTTAAAAATAGAAAGAAATATGCAAGAAGCAATGAACACTAACTCTTCCTCAAACAAGATTGGTGAACCATGTAGTACATGAGACTATCAGATACACAAGGGATTTATTTAAATGAGGAATGAAATACTATGTAGTTCATATTTACAAATCCCTCAAGCTTAAGATTTCAACTGAAAGACAGCATAAGACTTCAATGATATACTAAAGACATGAGAATCATTCAACGTCACCTCTTCCTGGACTTCTGGGTTTGTGTTGCTCTCTCAGCCTCTCCTCTTCTCTCTCCCGACGCAGGCGTTCCCTCTCCCGCTCCTTCTCTCCTGGTGAGCGTTCTCCAATCTTGGCAAGGTCCCATTCACGCACGGGTCCCTCACGCTGATCAAACATGAACAAATCTAGTCTTGACAGGTGGTAGTTATGATAGGTAACTTATAAACTTTCCCGTGTACAGCTTTAGTGCAGAAATACAAGATCTTAGATACAATAGGAAAATGAAGATGTTTTGCTACACTATTCAAATGAAAGACCTGTAAGTTTTGTTATATTAGATGAACCTGGATGATACCAAATTGTTTTTAAACAATAGTTTGATTTGAACTACATTTTCAGAAGCAAAAAAAGCATTTGTCAAACAGGCAAATCGACAATTGAATAAGCCCAACTTAATAAAGTGGCTAGTGTTCAGCTAACCAACCAAGAGGTCTGCGGCTTTCTTCCCAAGTCACACACAGACAGTATCATGCTGTGTCTGACAGGCTCTCCAGGAAATGCAGGTCCTATTGTTGATTGAAATAAAAACAAGCACATTTGTATATTTCTAACCTTCCATCTATCATCTCTGCGATCTTCCATGGCTTTCTGAGGAGGTGGAGCAAAGTCTGCCATCCTTTTCTTCATCTCGGCCTGTGAATAGTAAATAATGTATCATAAAAATGTTTTTGTTTTTTTGTTTTTTTGTATATCCACAACTGATGTAAGAGCAGGCTGAATAAAACAATTAAGTTTTTACCTCATTGGAGAAGTCTACAAACAGGTTTTTAGGGTTAGAGACGGGCCACCGCACACCGTGAAGTGCCATTCTGGTCTCCAGGGCTTGGTCCTCCGTCTCATACTGAAAATATAATTTCATAAGAATGCATTATCATCTCACCACGTAATATCTACAAAGAAAGGATAAAGAGTCTAAGAATCTTCACAACTTCATATCTGCTACAAAACTAAATAAAAAATTTGCTAACAACTTTTCTCCTTCCATTGTTAAAGAGCCAAGAACTTTACTAGTCTTCTGATCAGTTTTGATTAAATATCAAAGTATGAGCACAAATGTATTGCCCCTATCTTGCTATATGTTAAGTTGTGCCATGCCGGCCACTGTCTTTGCAGTGGCCGGCATGGCATCAGCAAAATGTCACACGCATCCCTAGCGCTGCCGCATCTAGACCCATCGTGCTGTGGTGGCCACTGTATACTCTTGAAGCTTACATTTCTCCTGCTATAAAGGTACAGAAATGCTGCAAGTAAAAGGTAAAAGTGCATAATCTCTTACCATGGCAAGACACTTTGATTTAATGTTGTCTATCCAAAAGCCACTCTCGGTGAGGCGTCCAGTCCGCTGCAGGAGTTCCCTCAGCTGGTTGATGGTGAAGGGCCGCACCAGGTTCTGAATGTACACCACACTGGAGGCTGGGTTGCGGGAGGGAGCAATGGCCGGCTTGGTGCTGAGGACCGGCCCTTCAAACAGATGAACTCTTCGGACTTTCTCTGAAAATATAAAAATCAGTTGTTAGTGCTATCACAGGATACATTTGCATACATTCAAGTACACACACACACCACGGCAATTGTAAGCACAGAGGGGGGGATGAAGAGGTGTCGGACGTACATTTTTACTTTAAAAGTATAACTTTGGGAATACCTAAGAATAACTGGGCTGATTAATAAAAATAAAACAATGCAGGAGGATGAATGTGAATAACAACTCAATTTCAATTCAGTTTTATTTTTAAAATCAATTCCAATTAAGTTCATAATTGGCCCAAGGCCTGGTAGTGATGTTACTTAGATATGAATGATGTGCCATTGATGCTGTCGTAAAAACTGAACAGAGATTGAACTTACTTTCTTCAGGACTTGGAGAGCGCTTCTTCTGCCTGACTGGCATGGGTGACACCACTTCTCTCACCTCACGCCTGGGCTTGCTCTCCACCTTCTCTTCATCCTCTGCCTCTTCTGTCATTGTGGTCACCTGCACCACGGGCGGCGGGGGGGTGGGACCCTCAAGGTCACTGGCCTCACCACTCTCTAGGGCGGAGTCCTCTCCCATGCGGACCTCAGAGGCAGACAGTGGCTTCACGTCAGGAATTATGGTCTGAAAAATAAATTTTGTCTCATTTTTCTTTGGGAGAGATGAAGCAAAATAACCTACTTTTTATTTAATAATAATAATAATAATAATTATATATATATATATATATATATATATATATATACATTCTTTAAATAAATATCCAGAAACGGCCCATGCATTATTTCCAAGACCAGCGCATAATTTGCTTGATCTGTAATGGAGACCAGGCAAATGGTTTTTTGTCTTGTAAAATTAAAAATACAAACCTTTAAAGAAGCTGAGGAGATATCAACGGACGTCTTTTTAGATGAACTTCCCCACCTCATTTTCTTAGGCTTTTCTGTTTCCTCCTCATCACGAGACTTTCCTCTTGACAAACTGACTGAAATATCAATTTAAGCTTTGAATATATGTTACCTTTGCAATTCAAACTTCCAAATACATATCATGAGATTGCTGCTCTAAGTAGTCAATACATAATTTAACATCATAAACAAGTAAAGGTTAGGTGACCAATAGGTAGGCATAAATTCATGGTTATTTTTCTTTTAGACATTGTACCCGTCCCACAAAAAAACATGAATGCCATATTTGGTCAGTTTATAAAGAAATGGTTATTGTTTCATATAATGTACAGATTTCAAATAACCCAATACACTACTGAAAAAATGATCTGTAAAGTTAGTGCGTACCTATTATGATGGGCTGTTCCATACGCACGTAGCCCTGTCTAATAAGTACTCAATCACTTATATCTCTGAAGACATCAAAGCTTCCAGTCACCAGATATTCCTGTGTTCCCTTGTGTGACACTGCTTGGGTGATAATGAGGATGACCCCCCCCCCCCCCCCCCCCAAGTCACTTAACATATGCACAGTGATGTGAATTACCTTTCCTGACTGATTTGAACGAAGAGTAGTCAATGGTAACAGGCGGTTCTTTTACTTCCTCCTCCTCAGGCTGCTGTTTGCTCTCAGGGCTTGTTTCCTTCTTCACGTCTTCTGCCACAGTACCATCATCACGCTGCGTATCCCGTTCATCTTCGCCTTTTGCAGCCTTAGCTACTGGAGATCTGGAATATTTCAAAATACAAAATGAACACTTAAGTAGTCACTACGTACTGTCCCTGAAACATGAGGTATTGAATAATCTATGTTCAGTACAGCTATAAGTAGGATGGCAGCAGAGCCATCCCCTAATAAGAACTAATCAAGAAGTTCCCATTAGTATATGTACAAAACATTTGATTCCTATGAACTTACTTTGAACGAGAGGCTGAACGCTGGTTCTTCTTCTCACTGCTAGGGAAATATACAGCCCGGTGTTTCCCTTTTTCACTCCCTTCCTCTCTAGACCTTCTACTTTCAGCTGCCCTTGATGAAGACTGCCGCCTCCTTGAAGCAGAGTCCCTCCTGTGGCCAGGACTTGAGCGCTTCTCATGTCTCTTACTGGAGCGTCGTGACCTTGATCTTGAAGAGCTGCTCGAGGAACTAGAAGACGAGTGCCGCTTCTTGTGTTTCTTGGGCGAGGGAGACCGTGAAGAGTCACTTGAGCTGCAAAACAATGCACAAGCATATAATTATTGTAACATTTATCCCTGCAACGAGACAGCTTCTTGGTTTAGCAAACTAATAACATGCTCAAAAGCTACGATAATTCATCTTTAATTCAGAAAGACAAATTCTTTCAAACTCAGATACCTCTAAAGATCAGTAAAGTAGTACTATTCAGATTCTTGCTGATCACATATATATAAGAGTTGTCCTGTATTTGTGTGTACAAGACTTCATGACCACACCTTTCACGACTCCCCAACTTTCTCTGCATCTATTGTGGCTATTTTCACATCACATTTATTTCTCTTCAGAAATTGCCAGGAATTAAATGAATGAATGGACGGAGAGGAAATTGCCACATGGCAATTGATTAGTCACCAAATGCGAGCACTCAAAATGAAAGACCTTACTGTATTTACAATCTCATCGACAGTAGTCACTTATAAGATGTGGTTAATGTTGAGGTTTATGTAGCGCATACCTGAAAATCGTACCATTGAAACCCATCACTTAGTGTTAATGAAGCAGGCCTGGTCCAAGGCAAGGCCTAACCCTCCCTTTTAACCCTACCCAGATCTAACTTAGCAAGACAGTAAACATATCTTAGTTATTCTCAACATATTTCTTCTATATTTGCATAGTGAGGAAACAGGGAATTTCTCCCCTTGAGCAGGACTGTGTACATAAAGAAGGCAAACAATTACCTTCTACTTGAACGAACGCTGTGTTTTCTACTTCGCTCAGATTTGTCAGGCGAGTTTTGCACTTTCACCTCATTTCTGGTCAGTCTCGGGCGATGACTCGTCTTCTTGGATTCCTCGGCGGGGCTTTTGCGAGCAGAAGACTCTACCTGTTTTTCTGGCGTCTTATTTTGTTCTGGTTTTCCACTGATCTCAGACCCCTTTTTGGACTTTGCTGGGGTGAGATCAGGTTTCTTCTTCTTCGGAGAGGGAGACCGAGACCGAGAGGAGCTGGAAGACCTGAAAATTGTTTTTCTCACATGCTTATTCCTATAATGAAGGTAACCAGTGACAATGCTACATACAAGAAAGAAAAGGTAATATGCACAATAATGTATGGACAGCTGATTACTGTTAAACATTGTTAATAATAATGATTTAAAACAAGAACACCCAGCAACATTTGGGGCTAAAAAACTTCCAAGGTCTAAATAAGACTACCACTGCCTGCAATTACATTGTTTCATTCGGAACAAAACCAATGTTGACACTAACAAGCCTTTATCTCTCATTTGAATCTACTGGCTGTAGATAAACCCAGGAGTGTTAGTTGAGTTGTAATAGATGTGGTTGGTTAGTAATCATGTGTAATGGACTCAAGGTTTTGTTCATCCTTCATTGAGTAGTTTGAAACAAATGTAATGGCAGGAAATGGTCGTCTTCATTATTTAGACCTTGAATTTTTTGGCACTTACTTTGTTTCTTTTTGCCTTTTTGAATAATTATTATCAACAGTAATGAAATGCTAATACAGTATACTAGTAGAGCCAAACCCACCATGCATTACACTCACCTAGACCTTGATGGTGAATCCCGGCCAGAATCAGCAGTTGCCAACACTACTTCATTTCGCTGTAATTTCGGAGGAGCAGAGGTGTCCTTCCTATCTTTCTTGGACTGCACCTCTGCTTTCTTGCCACCACTTGCATCCCCATCATCACCACTCTTCACAGTGATTTCTGTATCAGTCTGCTGCTTATTCTCCTTTGACTCTTCTATGCTGTGTGTAGATACATCATTCTTTCCTTTCTGTCCAGAGTCCTTAGTACTCCTCAAAGGACTCTTGTTCAAGGAATCGTTATCACCATCAATATTTTTGTCGTCTTCCTTGCTTTGCTTCTCGGATCTTTTTAGTCTTCTTGGGTCTCATGCTGACTCTCATTGGCTTCCTTTATGCTCTCAAGTTTCTTTCCCTTCAGTACTTTTTTATCAGTGTGGTTCTCTTCTTCAGACTCTTCAGATCTAGTACTAGGCACAGGCACTTTCTGGGATCTTTTTGAAGCGGCTGAGGTGTCGTCTCGCGTGACAACATTCCTTAGCTGCCGTTTTTCTGAACTTTTCTCTTCTGCCTCTTCCTTAACACTTTGGAGATTATGGTCCCTCTTGGTTCTTGATCGACTGACCTCTGCCCCTGAAACTTTATCTTGCTCTACGCTGGCACTGCGGGAACTTCTCCGTAATTTTCTTGATCTATTGAGCTCTGCTTCTGAAACTTTATCTTGCTCTACGCTGGCACTACGGGAACTTCTCCGTAATTTTCTTGATCTATTGACTTCTGCTTCTGAAACTTTATCTTTCTCTACACTGGCACTGCGGGAACTTCTCCGTAAAGGCTTCGTGACTGAACCTGTATCTTGCTCTACACTGGCACTGCGAGAACTTCTCCGTAAACGCCTCGTGGTCACGTCTCTTCTTGTTCCATGTCTCCATTACTGCTATCCCTCTTGGAGCACCTTTGTGAGCTTCTGTGAGACACTTTAGCGCTGGCCTCTCCTTCTTCCATGCCGTCAGTGCTGTTGTCCTCTGTCGCCGCCACCTTTGATCTTTTGCTTCTTTGAGAACTTGACAAAGTAACATCTTTGTCTTCCTCAGCTGTTCCCGCTGGTGTCTTTCTGCGTCGTCCCATCTGTAAGACATTATAACTGTAACCAAATATATTTATGTGCAAAATGAATAAAAAATAAACAAGTAATCATAGAGATGCTTACTTGAAGACCATGGGTGCTGATGACTGCATAATAATCTTACCTTTAAAAGTGAGTCAAGGCTGGAGTTGCTGTCACTGTCTGATGTTTCCAGATCACTATCACTTGGACTCGCTGCTTCTCGTGATGTGGATTTCTCTCCTGTCCTCACAGCAGCTGTGTCCTGCTGGATGCTCACAGGTCTCTCTTCTGGCTTGTCCTGGATTTCTTCGTCTTTGAAATTTGTTGAAAATTTCTCTTCTGTGCTTCCTTGGGATAAAGTGTTTGAAGCAGAAACTTTCTGATCAACTTGGGCAGGTTGTAACTTGCTGGTTGTTAATTCCCTCACCAAAGACTTATTTGTGTTTGCACTGCAGTAATTTCCAAAACCTTTCTCCTCACTCAGTTCTTTGGGCTTTGTAGATAGTTCCTTTGTAACAGTGAGACCCTCCGGCCAGTCTGATGCTTCAGTGCTTATTTGATGTGCAACCTTCTCTTGTCTGGTCTCCGTGTACAACTGTCTGGTGGAGGAGTTAACTTTTACTTTGGTAGAGTCAGAAATTCTATCTGATTGTGACAAATTACTTTTGTCTTTAGTCAGCACCACTCTTTGATCTGACCTCTCGTTAACAGTGGTCAAAGTTGCCTCAGAAATAACTGTATTTTGAGCTACAGTGTCAGTATCTGTGATTTCTGAAGATTTTGAGCCAGGACGTGAGTGGCTATCAACTGCTGTAGCTGCAGGCCGGGGTTCTGAGTTTGAAGATGTAAGAGGAGTAACTTCTCTGGCCTGCTTTAGGGTTTCAGAAAGGTTAGACAATCTTTCAGTACTAGTTGCCTTGACGTGAAGATTTACTTCAATATCGGTCGTAACTGCACTAATGGGATGACTTTCACCCTTAAAGGAACTTTCGGTAATTGCTTTCTCAGCCTTGCATGTATCTGTATCTGTGACAGAAACTTTTCTCTTAGCAGTGTCTGTGCCAATAAGACAGCTCTCAGTCTTAAGAGAACTTTTTGTTATATCTTGCTCAGCCTTAGTGACCTCAGTACTTGGGGAAACACCTTCAGTCTGTGCTGTATCTTGCTCAGCTTTAGTGACCTCAGTTCTTAGAGAAACACCTTCAGTCTGTGCTGTATCTTGCTCAGCCTTAGTGACCTCAGTACTTAGAGAAACACCTTCAGTCTGAGTTGTATCTTGCTCAGCTTTAGTGACCTCAGTACTTAGGGAAACACCTTCAGTCTGTGCTGTATCTTGCTCAGCCTTAGTGACCTCAGTACTTAGGGAAACGCCTTCAGTCTGTGCTGTATCTTGCTCAGCTTTAGTGACCTCAGTACTTAGGGAAACACCTTCAGTCTGTGCTGTATCTTGCTCAGCTTTAGTGACCTCAGTACTTAGAGAAACACCTTCAGTCTGTGCTGTATCTTGCTCAGCCTTAGTGACCTCAGTACTTAGGGAAACACCTTCAGTCTGTGCTGTATCTTGCTCAGCTTTAGTGACCTCAGTTCTTAGAGAAACACCTTCAGTCTGTGCTGTATCTTGCTCAGCCTTAGTGACCTCAGTACTTAGAGAAACACCTTCAGTCTGAGTTGTATCTTGCTCAGCTTTAGTGACCTCAGTACTTAGGGAAACGCCTTCAGTCTGTGCTGTATCTTGCTCAGCTTTAGTGACCTCAGTACTTAGGGAAACACCTTCAGTCTGTGCTGTATCTTGCTCAGCTTTAGTGACCTCAGTACTTAGGGAAACACCTTCAGTCTGTGCTGTATCTTGCTCAGCTTTAGTGACCTCAGTACTTAGGGAAACACCTTCAGTCTGTGCTGTATCTTGCTCAGCCTTAGTGACCTCAGTACTTAGGGAAACACCTTCAGTCTGTGCTGTATCTTGCTCAGCCTTAGTGACCTCAGTACTTAGGGAAACACCTTCAGTCTGTGCTGTATCTTGCTCAGCCTTAGTGACCTCAGTACTTAGGGAAACACCTTCAGTCTGTGCTGTATCTTGCTCAGCCTTAGTAACCTCAGTACTTAGGGAAACACCTTCAGTCTCACTAACACTTTGTCTAGTGCTTGTTTCAGTATCAGTGGTGTCTGTATTTAGGGAACAAACTTCACTCTTAGAAGTGCTAGTGGTACTTTTCTCAAGGTCACTCTTCTCTGTAACAGAATCACAAATCTTCCTCTCAGGAGCACTTGGTGTACCGTCTGCTTCCCTGATGGCCTCTGTACTCACTATACAAACTCCAGTCTTATGACCACTTCTTTCACTCTTGATATCTGTATCTTCACACTTACAATGAAATGCTTTGTCAGAGTCTGCCTTCACACCACAAACAGAGCAAGTCTTGGGACCCCTTGGTGTGATGCTGGTTCCAACCTTGGTGAGGTCTATATCACACGGGGAAGGTTCACTTTCTGGAGAATTGTGTGTGGTACTGGGTTTCTTGGGATAGCCTGTGCTCACAGTACACGCTAAACTTGGTGAGGTGTTGGGTTTAGCCTCAGTCTCTCTTGTACTTGAAGGAAAAACTTCACTCTTTGGAGAGCTGTCAACAGTCTTTGCTGGGCTCTTTGTGACGTCTGTATCCACAGGACCCTCACTCTTTGGAAAATGTTTTGTGGTATTTATTTGTATCTCTTTGATGTCTGCACTTACAGCACTTACAGGACCACTTAGTGCAGTACTTCCTTTAGTGTTGGTGGTATCTGTATCGACTAAACAATCCGCTACAGAGCTTTGTGTGCTACTTGCTTCAGATTCTGTATCTGCACGAACAGGGCAAGCAACACTCTCGACAGAGCTTAGTACAGTATTTGATTCAGTTTTTGTTCTGTCTTTGATATCAGCAAGAGCGCCTTCTGTTGTGTGTGTTTCCTTGACAGAGTCTTTACTCAAAGGACAAGCTTCACCTTCAGAAGAACCTATTAGTGTAATATTTGTCTCACTCTTAATGATGTCAGTATTAGCTGGACAAACTTTACTCTCTGAGGAACTCTGTATAATGACTGTTTCAATATTAGGAATTACTGTGCCAGTTCCGGGATCTTTACTCTTAGCTGTAGGTATGGAGTTTGTTTCAGTCTTGATGATAACTGTGTCAGGAGGACAAACGTCACTACTTGCAGTAATTGTGGTATCTGCTTCCTTGACAGCCTCAGAACTCAAAGGACAAAACTCTTTCTTCAGACTCGAAGCAACAATTGTTTCAACCTTAGTGACAACAGGGCCGGTAAGACTAGCTTCACTCTTGGGAGTTTGCTGTAAAGTAACTGTCCCTGTTTTGGCAGTGTCTTCACTCTTGGGAGTTTGCTGTAAAGTAACTGTCCCTGTTTTAGCAGTGTCTTCACTCTTGGGAGTTTGCTGTAAAGTAACTGTCCCTGTTTTGGCAGTGTCTTCACTCTTGGGAGTTTGCTGTGAAGTAACTGTCCCTGTTTTGGCAGTGTCTTCACTCTTGGGAGTTTGCTGTGAAGTAACTGTCCCTGTTTTGGCAGTGTCTTCACTCTTGGGAGTTTGCTGTGAAGTAACTGTCGCTGTTTTGGCAGTGTCTTCACTCTTGGGAGTTTGCTGTGAAGTAACTGTCGCTGTTTTGGCAGTGTCTTCACTCTTGGGAGTTTGCTGTGAAGTAACTGTCGCTGTTTTGGCAGTGTCTTCACTCTTGGGAGTTTGCTGTGAAGTAACTGTCGCTGTTTTGGCAGTGTCTTCACTCTTGGGAGTTTGCTGTGAAGTAACTGTCGCTGTTTTGGCAGTGTCTTCGCTCTTGGGAGTTTGCTGTGAAGTAACTGTCGCTGTTTTGGTAGTGTCTTCACTCTTGAGAGTTTGCTGTGAAGTAACTGTCCCTGTTTTGGCAGTGTCTTCACTCTTGGGAGTTTGCTGTGAAGTAACTGTCGCTGTTTTGGCAGTGTCTTCACTCTTGGGAGTTTGCTGTGAAGTAACTGTTGCTGTTTTGGCAGTGTCTTCACTCTTGGGAGTTTGCTGTGAAGTAACTGTCGCTGTTTTGGCAGTGTCTTCACTCTTGGGAGTTAGCTGTGAAGTAACTGTCCCTACTGTCCCTGTTTTGGCAGTGTCTTCACTCCTGGGAGAGTTTTGAGTGGTCTTTGTTTCAGTCTCAGTGATGTGTGTATCAATGCGATGAACTTCACTCACGAGACTATTCAATTTGACATTTGTGCTCAATAAACAAACTTCATGTTTAGGAGCTCTTGAAGTGTTTGTATCTAGAGAACCAACTTCACTCTGAGAAATTGCAGCTGTGTTGATCTCAGTGTTGATGTTCCTAATAACAAGATGTTCTTTACTCTTTTTAGTGTCAACTTCCTCTTTAGATACAGGAGCAGCAGTTGCTTCAATATTACTGGTACCTGTATTCACAGGACAAGATGCTCCAGAACTTTCAGCAGAGACAGCCTTGATAATATTTCCACTTCCAGTATAACTTACTGCCTTCTTAATGTCGGCACTCAGCACATCTTCATTTTTCAGGATACTTCCTGCTATAGTCTTTGTGGTAGTGACAGGAACACTTTCCTGTTTAGGCAGCCTTGACGTAAAGCTTACTTCGCCTCCAAGAGATTTAGATATTTGCTCCTTTAGTGTAGTTGTTCCACTCCCTGAATTGCCTTCAGTCTTGCTGGTCTCAGTGGTACTCTCACTTATAACAGGATTGAATTCTGTCTTTTGTATGACAGTAGTAGCAACTGTAGAATCTGATGAACTAATATGAACCTCTGCCTTGGTGAGAACTTTGGTTGCAAGATTAACCTCTCCCTTGGAGCAGTCTTTACTTGTTGCTGCTTCCTGTGAACCGCCTCCACCTGCAGATGGTGAGCTGTACGGAAAATTACTTGTGGAAGACTTGCTACCAAACAAAAGATTTGTTGTTGATGGTACTTCTCCTGGTTGAGAATTGAGTTGATCTTCCTTGACTTCAAGCTTATGTTCTTTCGACCACACTGCTTGGTCACTAGAATCAAAGCTAGAAGTATTTACCACCTGGAGCTTCGGTAAACTGATAACTGGGCTCTGAGTTTTTTCTTTCAAAACTGGTAAACTGATATCTGGGCTCAGAGCTTTTTCTTTCAAAACTGAAGAAATTCCAACTTCATGTGCAACCAACTTTGTATCAGTGGAATCGTTTGTTGGCTTTTGGGCTGAGAGAATATCCTTATGATCCGGTGTGTCAGTGGTCAACTGCGTACTGGCAACAGCTAAAACACTGTCAGTCTCTTTCTCTGCCTCAAAGGACACAGAATTGTTTACTTCAACATTAACCCTCTCCTCAACGCTTAAACCCTCAAGTTCTGTTTTGGAGTCAAGACCCACTTTTTCAGCTGCCTCTCCTGATTTCAGTCTGCAAGCAGGATCACTTCCTAAGTCAGTTTTTTCTGAAGCTGTTGAGCCTTCAGGACCATCACCTGAATCAGATTTTGATACAAGGTCTTTTGATTTTAGATTCAATTCAGATTTTGCTTTACTTTTTGATTCTAAAATATCTTCAACTTCTGCGAGATATTCAGACGATTTTGATTTGGCACAGGATTCTGGTTTGTCTTCAAGTTTTACGATTTTATCTACAGAATCGGATATAACATTGGGTTCCGCCTTTACCACTTGTGCAGATTTTGAGGATGGAGTTGGTGATGCAGAGGATTCTTGGATTACAGTACTAGGTGGCGACTGTGGTGGCTTCAGTGACAGCTCCCTTTCCCTTGATAGTGTAGGAGCTTCTTGCTCGACAGTTACTTTGTCTGCACTAGGTTCAATGTACTGAACACCAGCTCTAGCATCCTCTGGTTTCAAAATACAAGTTGAGAATTCTTTGTGTGAAGTTATGCCTATGCAAATATCATCAAATGTTTCTTTTCCTATCAAAGACTTTTCTCCTTCCCTAAAAGTGCTAATTGAAGACACTTTTACATCTGCATGTTTTGATTCTGCATTTGAGAGTTCGGAATTCGAAGTCACTCTTTCAATATCAGCAAGTTTTGTTACTGATTGGGTGGTTGTAGCAGAGTCTGTAGTTGATAAATTCTTGCCTGTAAATGTATGTGATCTGTCAATCACATCAACATGCAACTTAATGCTCTGGGCAGTTTCTAATTCAGCGCTCCTTGGGATTACTAATGGCTGCTCTTCTTTTCTTCTTTCGTTAGTTTCAATTTCACATGTGTCACTGATAAGACTTTCAATGCTCTTGAACTTATGAACAGGCTGAATCACAGAACTGACAGGTTTTACTTCTTTACTGGAAGGAAATTTACCAGCCTTTGAACTGTCTGCTGACTCTATAAATTTGCCTTTTCCTACAGCATCTAAACCATCTGCATTGATCAAAGATGCTTGTGACTTTCCTTTAGCCTCACAAATATAAGCTGATGTTGGACTACTTACCTGTTTTGAGCTGTCAGGAATATTTGATCCTGCTTCTGATTTACTGCTCAAATGTTTTTCAGTGGATTTGCTTTCTAAGATCTGGGTATTGGATCCTTCTGATAATATATTGTCTGTTTTATGAGGGAAATTGGGCTCCTCAGCAGAAATTTGCAATTTTGTCCCTTCTAAAGCACTCTTGCTTTTGGGTAAAAGATCCTTCACAGAATGCAATGAACTCTTAGCGCTAGGCTGGAGAGGTGAAACTGATAAACAATTCAGGTCCCCAGAGCCTTGGGGTTTAGAAGCATCTGAAATTGAACTTACAGGACAAGACTGTTCTGGAGTTACTCTATCAACGGTGGGAACAATAGTCTTCACATGTATAGGTGATAATTTTGGGGTCTCCGATTCAGTTTCCCTTTCAGATAATTTAATATCACAGCTGTCTGAAAGATCCTGTCTTTGATGGGCCTCTTCTGGCTTTACCTCGGATTCTGTTATTCTGTCTCCACTGAATGTAGTCAAGGGTGGATTATCATCACACAAATGATGACTCTTCGGCAAGTCTTCTGTTCCACTTTCTTCTCCAAGCTGTAATCTCTTTACTTCCTTAATGCCTCCTCTTTCTCTTTCTCTATCCTTATTACTGGTGGACAAAAGACGGGTAATAGAATGAGATGTTGGCTCAAAGTCTGAAACTTTTGAAATTACAAGCTTCTTATGAATTCTCTCCTGGTTTTCAGATGAAACACAACTTAAGTTACCAATAGGCCTTTGTGCTGACTCCTTTTCAGCTTCTTTTGAAATTTCTCTTTTCACTTGGCAAGATTCTGGCCTTTCTGATTGGTCAGAGTCGTCTTTAGATTCCTGTTTGGGAAAATCTTTCACTGGATCTCCTTTTTTCTGAGCAGTATCAAGTAACTTTTCCCATATCTTGGCTTTCACCGGCCCGTGCGTTAATGGTACCTTGGCAACAGCAGCTCCTGCTGTGGGAGCTGAAGGTTCTCTTGGCTTAACAGAGGCTTCTTCAGGACAATCTTTTCCGATTGCTTCTTCCTTGTGAACATGAATGACTTCAACAGTAAGGCTGTCACTGGATAGTGTCTTTTGTATTTCACCCAAATCTTTAACTTCAATGAGTTTCAGCAGATCTCTGGGTTCTCCATAGGTTTTCTTCCCTAAAACTTCTGCAACAGGAGCGTTATCAGGCTTGCTTGCAGTCACAGTACTCCGGAGATCAGAATCGTTACCTTCTCTTTGACATTGGTTAAGTTGCTGTTTTACGACTTCAGAGATATAATCTGGTTTTTTTGCTATTTGAACTTTCTTAATGGTGTGCTGCACTGTATCACTAAGGCATGGATCAGCTTCACCCTTTACTAACACACTTTCAGAAGCACTTTGAGTGTCACTTTCTTTGAGCACGTTAGCATGTGTTTCAGAGACTGATATGGAGTCTTTATCACTTTTAACTTTGGCAGAGGGTTCAATTACTATTGATTTGGCAACTTGGTGTTTCTGCTGCTGTGGTGTAACAGAAGATAACTTTCCCTTGGTCTTAAGTGCCTTGACTTTCTCGTTTCCTTGTTGTTCATGCACTTCTACACTGGGCACATTTGAATTTATACATTCACTTTGAGATTTAACGATAGAAGCCTTCGATAATTTCTCTAGTTTTACAGTGGTCTTCAAAATAGTTTGATCACTGCTTTGCTGTATCCTTTCCAATGATACACAAGGCTGTAGTTCTGCACTTAAAGCTTTCACTGAGGAGTCTTCACTAGGAACTTTTTGCTCCCTTTCTTTTACCAATGTCTTTCCACGTGATGGAGAGACAGGTGGAATGACTTTCAAAGACAATTTTCTATTAGACTTATCATCACAGATAACTGAGGCCGCTGGTACTCTCAGAGATGTTGACACTTCAGGAACACAGATTTCCTTCACTGGTTCACTATAATGTTTCTCACTTTGAGCCTGCTTAGTAACACTACCTCTGGTGTCAGTTAAGTAACTTGATTCTCTCTTTGCACAGGGGCTGTTGTCTTTTTTCTTTGGTAACTCGTCAGTGACACTGGGCACAGTATCTGGCAACTTAATCTTAAGACACGGCACTCTGTCCTTAAGATCGGGAGAAATTGTTTCATTCGAGGTGTGGCCCGGCTGATTGACAGAACCTTCGTGAGAAGCCTGGGTGTGACGGACTGCACGTTTGCGGGGCTTCCGCACGGGTTGTGGGCGGTGGTGGTGGTGGTCCTCCTCCTCTGAGAGGTCGTCCTCAGAATCTTCAAGGGATACCCGACTGAGGACACGAGAAGCCCGGGCCGAGCTCCTGCTGGGCCTGCTGCAGTTAGAGGTGGATGGCAAATCTAGAATGGGTGGTGGTGGTGGTGGTTCAACCTTCAACTTTCTGACCTGAGAAAATTAAAGAACTCATGAGTCACAAAACAAAAATAATGATACAAAAACCTATCTTATTTTTCTTCACCTAACTACAAAATACTGAAACAATTAATCTTACAACATGCATCTCACTTCTGCGTATGTCATATAAATAACAAATGATAATTCATAGAACATGTTACAACACGTATATGAATGAAACTCCAAATGGCCAACAGGCCTCAGTGGCCTTAACAACGCCATCTCTTACCTTTCAAATGGCAAATTTCATGCATAAATTATACAAAAATAAATAAACCGAAATAATAGAATAAAATAATATTAAAGTCAAATACAGGAGATAAAAACAGCCATACAACTACATTTGAATATCATAACTCTTCAGGTACATTTCCACTTTCCCATCTTTCAAGCACTTCACTGAATACAACCTGGACCTTTGTAAACCTGGCTAGCGTAAAAAAATTCCCACCAAGCTAAGGATATCAAAATTCAATTACAAATGTGTATTTCAGTAAATCATAGAAATGGGATAAAAAACACCTCACAAAACCATGTGTATGAACCCTGGCCATCCTGCACCATGACAACAGCCTTTACCTGCACTCTGTGGTGCAGTGGCCCCTTGTGCTGTAATTCATCTAGATTATGCCTTGTGCTTTGTTCATAGAGGCTTGGGCCTCTGTGACTGAATGGTTTGTTAGCATTATATCTCCATCCCCTTAAATGCTGAGATTATATTTGGCATGTTTCACAATATCCATTACACATCGAAATGTTTCTCTTTCCTTATGCTTTAATTACCAACATGAACATCATGGGAAATTAGGTCACTGATCACTACTAGCTGGCTTTAAACTTACAGCAAGACATGAAGCAAGGTCATATAAATCAATGCAGGCCTAGGTAAATCAGGCTGAACACCCAGGAAAGGCTCCTCATGTCTAAAACAAGCTCCTGATATACAGTAAGTCAACAATAAAAAAATAAAAAAACTACACTAGCGAAGCTGGACTTGGGTGATCCCATGCAAATACAATGCAATACATATCACTGACTTTCAAAGCAGAAAATAAGTTTCACTAATTTGAAGGTAAAATACAACTCTCAAGAATGACATGTCACAAGAATGACATGTTATACGTAGTTTGTAGTATATAGATCACAGAAGCTCCTTTTTTCAAAGAAATTCCAAAATACTCTGACCAGGTAAACATTAATCATGAAATCAATAAAAAGATAAAACAGCAAGTCTTCCTTAGTCCCATGCTATTAACAAAGACTATCAAATATTAATGCAAATCTTAAGCTCTAGTAGCAAAGTACCTTCAGATTGTAACCTTGAACATGATATGAGCTAGTTATGGCTCCTTGGATAGTAAACCCATGGATGCACACAAGTCTAACACAAAAGAGTGTCCATGTGTACAGAAATAATTATAAAACAATTTATATAAAAAAAAAAATTAAAAAAAAAATTATATATATATATATATATATATATAATATAATTGTTCAAGGACTAATAGTATTTAGCGATCATGACTGAATGGATCGCGTTAGAAAGCTAGGCATGCCAGTATGTTGTACGCTGTTGCGTTTCGGCTACGAGCATCTTTCACTGGCTTCTTTCGGGACCCGCGACCAAAACAAACACAATGAATTGTGCAAGAAGACTAGTCTGGCTGCTATTGGCCTCAATTTGTGCATTTTGGCACATTATATGCCAAGACTGGTCATTTCTCTTTATTTCACTGAAATATGTAGTTCGTACGAAGTCTTGCATAGCGTCGGCTGCACCAAGATGTAAACAAAGATGCCAGTACTGGTAGCGAGAGGACTATCATGTGCGACTCCGCATTTGCTACCAAAAGATGCCGGTATCAGGCATCAAATGGTGGCAAAATACAAAAAGATGCCGGAAAAAAAGTGTCCGTGTGACACGGCCTTAATAATGGAAAGATATTTAAAATAATGCCACCACAAAAGATAGTGTCACCATTGTCTGGGCAGCCTGAGGTGCAATCTTTATCTTGGCACAGAACCAGTGTTTTGGAATCAGTCCTCAGGGATTCTTATTTGTTATAATCTCTTTATTGTTGTAGCATAAGTTATTTTTATCTCCTTTTTCAACATTTCATACATTTCTATATTATCTAAGATTACGGTCTCTCTTGGCAGAAAAAAAATCCATGTTTCAAGGAAAGGTTGTTGCAAAGCAACTGTTGTTCTGCCATTAAGACGCATGTTATTTGTCCTTGCTCTGTATAAATTACAAAGGCAGCTACCATAAGATTGCTTTTCGAAGCATGTTTTCCTTGAATATACTGTGAATCTCGAAGCTCTTATTTTCTGTGCAAAATCTCCATTTTTTTAATGAGTCAAGGGGAGGGTGGCTTTGTGGGTACATGGCATCACCTCATGCCTGTTTTGTAGGGTGGGACCCGCGCAGACTTGTGTCTCTCGTGCCGAGATCATATCTCATGTAGTGGAGGCAATTCATGTCCACGTCTTACGATTACCTCGTAATACCTCAGGCCCTGTATGGTAAAACTAGGAAAATACACAAAATCATAGTCTCTAAATAGGTGTAAAATATAGAAAATAAATAAATAAATCACTTAATTAAAATAATAAAATCTTTTATGGATTTGAGCCCATCACTTCATAACATTTGATGCTCTGACCCGTGTGATCCAATTGTCGACCATGAACTGCAGTGATGCACATATGAACCCCTTTCATGGCCACCCATTATGCAAGACTGTACATCCATGAGTTAAGGTAATGCCGGAGGAGCCTTGAGGTCATTCATCTTGCTTCATGGATACTTACTTGCTGCCTGCCTCTATCAGGGTGGCTGGTTTGTGGTGGGGTGGCTAAACTCGTAGATGCTGAGGTGCTGAAACCTTCAATGGCCTTTGGGGCAGCAATGTGCCCTGGGTTAGGAGATTTGGTTGCTGCAGAAAAAGCTGCAACCTTAGGTGTGATGGATTTCTTTGTGTCAGGAAAAACAGCTGCTGCTGAAGACTTGGCAATGGTTGAGGTTGTTTTGGTAACTGAAGTAGTGATATTGTAGCTGCTGATGGGGACTACATTGGCCTTGGTGGGTAAGCCTACACCCAAAACACTCTTTTCAAGGTTCACTTCCACATTATTGTTTCCTTTACTACTAACCTTGGCCTCTTTCACCTGTGCGGGCTGTGGTCGTGGTGGCGGTGGCGTTGGCGTTGGCAGCTGAGGAGTGGCAGGGGTTCCACCACTGACAGCGTCAGAGGTCCCGGGGACCGTGGCAGTCGCAGTTTCTGTGAAACATCAAAATCATATCAATGATAAGGAATAATTGAAGTTTTACTATACTACATAAGTTACATAGTGAATGTATACACTGGTGCTCCTGTATTCACTAACTCAGCATTCGCCAGTTTCAACTATACACAAAATGCTTAAAGCAATCGTCCAGACCCAATTTTTTTTTGCCTAATTATGTTGAATTCAAAACACCTAATCCACCAAAAATAATTGATTTCCAGGCCCAATTTCCGTAAAAATACGACTTTTGTAAAAAGCGTGCGAAAAAAAAACCTTCCCTCCAACAGGACTACGACTGTTATTGATGACGTCAGGAGAGTGACACCCGCAAAGGCTCCAATGTAAACATCTGTCTGACACCTGTCGGCAAATGTTATGATGAGCGATTGTACTTCGGTGTCAGACAGTGAATCTGTCGCTGTGACAGATCTAGAGTACGATGCTCAATCTGAGACCTAAATAAATGATGCTGCTCGCGTATACTATGAGGAAAACGAACATCAGATTGTGATGGGCTACACTATGGTGTGTGGCTACGGAATGTGTGGGTGGGTGGGGGGTGATGTAGACAAGTGTGACATGACAGGCAAGGGAGTGTTGTTGACTGGTTTGTGTTAGTTACACTGCCATACAAGGCTACGCTATGGTGTGTGGCTACGGAATGTGTGGGTGGGTGGGGGGTGATGTAGACAGTGTGACATGACAGGCAAGGGAGTGTTGTTGACTGGTTGGTGTTACACTGCCATACAAGGCTACGCTATGGTGTGTGGCTACGGAATGTGTGGGTGGGTGGGGTGTGATGTGTCCGCCGCACAAAATATCTTCCACAGATTTAACGTCGTCGTATCAGTCGGAAACGTGTGCAAACTTCTCTGGAAAGCACAGCTGTCTTGCTGCACCCATAAAGGATGCTTGCATGTGGCATATCGCAAAATAAATCTATCAGAAACACCCAAAAATCTTCAAGTACTATATTTATCTCGTGTTTACATGCTTTTGATCAGTGCGGAGAGAGGCCGCCTACCTCTTGATGCGTCACCGAGCCGTGGTGCATCGTCTGCCAGTTGCCAACAGCGTTTTCGAAGCTCGAGGAATTTACAGATTTTGATTGCGGATTATTAAAAAACGGCTGACTGGATGCAAAAAGTGACAACATATTGTTGATACACTCGATAATGGCTATACTCTAACTACATCAAATCAGGAATGATGAAATGGTCTGGACGATTACTTTAAAGAAAACTCAAGTTTGAGACTTCCATCGCAAAGGTCTGAGTATGGTTTACCAAAAATATCCTATTTGCACAAAGGTTGTTCTTAAACTACAGACATCAAGTGAATGAAGGCTAGATTATTCTCTTTATTCACCCTTATCCCCAATGACACAAACCCCATGGCTCTAGGTGCAGTTGCTGTGAAGATATTAGTTTGTGAAGACAGGTATCTTTTGGCACTAAAATGTGATCTTGGTCACACACAGTGCCCCACTCTATTCCCAAAGAAGTGTCTTCAAAACAAGGCGGCGGACGGCGCAATTACCGGTCTACTCGCAAACTTGCGCCGCCTACTTTCCAAAAAAAAAAAAAAAAATTCCTTGCCTCCATCAAGGTGGAAGATTGCCTAGTTATATGGTCAGGATTGCCTTCCTAGTCAAACAGCATCAAAATTCAATATTAAATATTGAGGCACTAAATGGGAGTGCTCAGAGGTGCATGCCTTCTCAATTAAAATGACCCATAAATAGTAACAGGCTTAAAGCCTGTTACTATTTATGGGTCATTTTAATTTTCCTAGTGATTTCTAAATAATAGAAACTTACTCTGCATTTTTCTGAAATATCTGTTTAAATGCACAGATATTTCAGAGAAATGCAGACTAGGTTTCTTTTATGAAAGAAATCACTGAAAATGGCCCATAAATATTGTATGAGAGGAGTGAATTTGATCCTGAAAAACAGCCAGAATGCATATTTTAACACCTTCAAAGGCGTGGGCTTCCGGGGGCCGCCCAGGCCCCTGGACCCCCGGCCTATCAAGCATCGCCTCGCTTCACTCGGTTTTCAATCAATCTCCACCTCCTACTTTCTTCATTCCAACTCCTACTTTAAAAGAAAATTAAAACACTGCCAAAGGCTGTTGATAATGCCTCCAGAAATAATATATGAAATCTAAAGCTACATATTTAAGTGGAAAAGTTTAGCACTAATTCCTAGGGGCACACCACATCTTCTACACATTTGTACCATTTGCTGATACTAATATTTCAGCCACACTAATTGCCTGATGCACTGAACAGCCAATTTCCTGTTTTTCATTCCATGGACACACACCAGCCAACATTACTCACCTCTATACTGCCTCCTAACTTCTATCTGCTGGCGGTAAAGAGCCTTCTGGGACTGAAAGTATTCTCGGATGTAATCGTTGTTGTCTAAGTTGGGCTCATTTTGTAGCTGAAATAAAAAAATAATAATTAGATGTTTCTCAAGATCAGTAGTGGTAAACCAGACCTACAATGTGATACTAAGCAAGGATAAATAGCAAATAGCAAAAACATAATTGAGGGATTAAACCTAAGTACTCACCCATCTATTAGGGACATCCTCCTCATTGACAGCAGCTGTGGCCTTTGATTTTGTGTTCTCAAACTGTACACTCTGTCAGAGATATGAAATAATTACAAACTAATAACAACAAAATTCACCTGATTCATAGCAATGGTCAGAAATAAGTACAATTTTATAATTTCTTGATATTTCCCCGTAACTATTTAAAAAATGGTAATGGAACACATGATATTGCAAAGATTTAAACTGTTCTGCTTATATCAATATAATATCAGAACGAAGGCTATCAATCTTAAACATTTCAATGAATCTAAAATGAAACCAATGTGATGTAAATGAATGAATGAATGAGTAAATGCAGTCTCTCTCGCTCTCTCTTTATTTATCCTTCCTCTGAAGTGTTATTGATGAAAGTTCTAGTTTTCAGTAAGCTCCCAGTCTTGTCACGTAATACCAAGAGTAGGGACGGAGCACGGGACAGTGGCGAATGTTTGACTTCATTCATATGATGCTAATTGCCCTATTTTCTTCTGCGAAATGGTTGACCCCAGGCAGTGTGCATTATGTGCCAGGGAAAGATGGGCGAAAAGAGTAAGAACCTCACCGCACATAATTAGAGGCACCAGCATAAGCAACCAGATATACAGTAAACCTTCGCCTTTACGGACCTCTATATAACAAATTTCGGCTAAAACAAACTTTTTCTGCCAGTCCAGTATATTCGGGGTTTGGTTCGGTGGTGGGCCGGCCGACACGCAGGTCGACATCGGTTGACGGCAGTATAAACATAGCCGACCGAGCAGTGCGCAGCACGCCAATCAGTCTAGCTTTGTCCACCCGATTGTAAACACACCAGCTCGCGCCCCCTCCCATGCCTCACCAATGTAAAAATAGATATTGTTTTGATTTCCTTGTATGCATGTAGTATGTGATGGCTGCATTTACGTATGTATATGAACTTTCATCTAATGTAAAGATGTAAAGTAATGTAAAGATCATCTAAAGAATTTGGTGAGTACAAGTAATACAATCTGTGCTGTTTTGGCATGTTTGAGTGAGTTCTTATAGTGTGGAGGGGCTAGATGTAACTATCGGATCATTCGGACTTTCGGCTAATTCGACCCAAGCCTCCCCCCAATTACCGTATATGGCTGCGTATAAGACGACTTGGTGTATAAGACTACCCCCAAAATTTCTAGTAAAAACGTAGGTTTTGGGCTATACTCGCAGTATAAGACTACCCTCCAAGGTAGACCACTCAGCTTATACACGGTTAGGTACAAACAGCACATATGGTGGTCTTAAAATTTATGCCTTGGTGAGCACACAAGAGTCCTGGGGATGTACTGGTGCCGTCACGGGTGACCTGTGGTGCCGTCACGGGCGTGCTGGTGACCTGTGGTGCCGTCACGGGCGTGCTGGTGACCTGTGGTGCCGTCACGGGCGTGCTGGTGACTTGTGGTGCCGTCACGGGCGTGCTGGTGACCTGTGGTGCCGTCACGGGCGTGCTGGTGACCTGTGGTGCCTTCACAGGCGTGCTGGTGACTTGTGGTGCCGTCAGAGGCGTGCTGGTGACCTCGAAGTGTTGTTGTGGTCGTGGCGCGAGCTTGAGCTTGACCACCACGACCAAGACAAGACGACACGTACGGGACAACGTCCCGTACACAACAGGATTTAAGGTTCACATTTTATACTGGGCGTATAAGACGACCCCCAATTTTCGTGGCTATTTTTTAAGGTTAAACGGTCGTCTTTATATGCAGCCATATACGGTAGTTTGAATTAGAGGGTTTACTGTATGCTATAAATTCGGATATATCGTCACCCCTTCCTCCCAATCAGTTCGTTATAGTGAGGGTTTACTGTATGATATTCATACAGCATGCTCACATTATACAAGCATTCCATATATGTATGAAAATCAGACGATACGATACAAGAGTTTGCTCACTAAAACACATCACAACACCCTACAGACCATACAGAAAAGTCCTAAAAATCATTACAGGCTGCACAGCTACCACACCTAAAGGATTTCAAGTCACTTCGGCCCATAGTTTCTCCGGCCTACCACCCTGGTCACTCCGGTCGCCAATAAAATATGAAGCAATGTTGGTGGAAAGTGACATTGTTTATTCTGCAATGCTGCCACACACCAACACTAGTACTTTAGATGCTGGCTATAAGGAACAGAACAGATTTTAGGAAAGTTAGAAGAGGCTATCTGGAGAGTCTGTGTCATTTTGTGTCTTCATCTGAGTCATATTATGGCTATAAATGAACAAATTACCAAAATATCAACCGAGTGGTGACCTACACTGAGATCGCCAGCTAGTGTTTATGTTCCGAGTGTCCTTCCGCCGACGTCATCGCCCGAAAAAAAACGAGTAGCGAAATTTGAAACCGTATATACTTGCAGATACAAAGCATAAAACAACACTGAAACAGGGTAGATTATACACTGACAGTCATGATATAAACTATTGTGTATCATCTTCAGTGGCACATACACACCAGTAGTGATGCTATCATTCGTAATATATGGCACCTGGCGACATTAGTGCAGGTGGCGACTAGTGTTATCTACGGTAGTTATAGTCATTTACACATAATATAATTATAAAGCTGTATATAAAAATAAAATATGCGACCAAGTAAAAAAAACATGAAAAAACTCCATGGGCTTGAACACACAGACACGTACACTCAGCTCTGGGAGGCCGCAGTGACTTGGGTTGAACCTCTGAGAGGCCGGAGTGACCAGGGCTAGAAGAACTAGGGGCCGGAGTGACTTGTTTCGACCTAAAGACCACCTACACTGTCCTACACCATGAAACCAAAGTCCTCAAAGTCAAGGACCACCTTGACATGAGACAAACACTCGCTGCAGCCGCCACAAACCCACAACACTACATGGCACACCACCCTCACATGCCAAGAAACATCAAAACAACACCCACCCAGCACACATTATCTCACACAAATTGTATCATCACTTCCATCTTGTCCTCCCCAAACCGGCATCCAGAAGCATATTCATGCCCAGATCAACCATCACTCCATCCAGTCCTTCAAGGACAACACTCGGCTATTAACACGACCCCAGACATCCAACCTTCCCCTTGGACAGAATACATCTGGCCAGGCTGCGGTGCGGACACTACTTCTTCTGATCTATCAGAAGAGGCTGGATGGATCCATTGAGGATGCCTGTCCGGGATGCAACACAGCACATCACACTATCAAACAAAGGTATGATGGAACACTGCACTGCACACAATCACACAACACAACATACACTCCATGAAAGCCCAGTGGGAAAACCTAGTCTAAGCCATGGTCTATCTCAGGAACTCGGGGCTGTTCGACCAGGCAGCCTGAGGAACAGCAATTTGCACCCTTCTTTGTTGTACGAGCATTTTTTTATATCATACAATTTTTTTTTTAGTGGTGATATCCGTTCATTTTTACTCAGCTTTATGCCTGTCTAACCTTAGTCATTTAACGAAACATTATCTTTCTATTATTAGTTATAATTACACCTATCCACGTTAAAATGGGAAATAGGTATCATCTGTGACACGTCCACTAAAAGAGGGTTAGTGGCAAGGAGGTAGTGGGTAAATATTATCTCTACTACAACATGTCACTTTATACATCCCTCAGTTCATCATATAGCTTCAGTCTCTAGTCGTAGGCTAGGCTAGTTCATCAGGGGTAGTCAAGGAATTTTTTTTTTTAAATCATTCTGACCAGAAACTAATCCATTTCTATTTCCGACTGGAAATTTTTGAAATCTTTCTGAACAATGGGTCGCAGAACTGTCGCCACTCAGATCAAACAAAATAATTTCAAACAAATGGGATCAAAATCCTTTAGCATATCTTCAAAGGTAACAAGGCTTTACCAGTACATTCGTGACACAGCACAATCATAGCAATGGCTACCAAGAGGTGGAGGTGGTCCTGGCAAAGGAAAAAGTTAGCCGGTCAAGAGTAAGTCACAGCGAGCTTTTTGAAATACTTTTCCACAACAATTATGGAGAAATTATTTTCAAAATGAATCTTTTGGAATTGGAAATGGAGAGAAATTAAATTTTGGTCTGGGAAGATGAAAGCTAAACCTAACCCAACATTTACCCTCTAGTCTAAACAATAAAAAAATGAAGTGGACCGAATATCCTAATCCACATCATTTTTAACATCCGCATTGATGAATGCAGATGTTATGCGGATACTTGACACTGTACATGTCGGTTGAGGAGAGAGCGAAACAGAGAGAGATATAGACTCAAAATAATTTGCAACTGGTTAAAGACGAAACATTCTGTGATTTGTTTGTGCAGACGAAAGAGAAAACAATAATGAGCAACTGGTTGAAGAGGAAATATTCTGTGATTTGTTTGTCAAACGAGAGAGAGAGAGAAGAGAGAGAGAGAGAGAGAGAGAGAGAGAGAGAAGAGAGAGAAGAGGAGAGAGAGAGAGAGAGAGGGGGGGGAGGGAGAGAGGGAGGAGGGGGGGGGGAGGGGAGGGGGGGGGGGGGGGGGGGTTCTGCCTTCCGCACCCTAACGATTCATAACCTCATCAAACCCGTCGAACTGGTGGAGGGCCGGGTGTCACGGACCAGTTACCTTAACAGCAGCGGTGCATGCACAGCCAAGTTAAACAAACCCCAGTAACTTTCGACACGCACATTTCCATATATTAAATACTTTTTAACACGATCATCTTTCCTTATCTATACAACCAAGCCAATGGACGCCATTTAGGTGTCCATCATTTAGGTTATGTGTGTGCCGAAAGTTACCAGTGTTTTGTTTAAATTAGCTGCGTATGCACAGTGGCTGTTTGCTAACTTATGGTTTGTGACACTGGACGCGGGTAGCGGGCTGTCACTTGTAGGAAATCAGTTGTGTCAGTGCTTGGCGAGTGGTAACACAGATCATTGAAATTGTAGCATTGTTTAATTAATATATTCTTGGTTCCCTTATTTTTTAACATAAATTATATTTTTACTTATCTTTTAGTATCTTAAAATTTGAATTATCTGTGGCTAAAACTCTTGATGGGTAGAAATATCCCCATTATCATCCCAATATTGAAAATAAATATCTGCATCTATTGAAAAATTGACATCCGGTCCACCTCTACCCTTAACCTATCCTAAGCATAACTGCACATTTTAGTTTTTTGCCACGTTTAAACCTGCCAATCTAACCCAACCGCTCATGATTGTCCTCTTTAAGAGACGAAAAAGAACCTGAGTAGGTCACAACAAAAAGAGTAAGGCAAAAGTAAACAACCATCTCTCCTTCCTGGGAAGGAAGCTTAAGGGTAGAGGTGGACCGGATGTCAATTTTCCAATATATGCGGATGCTGATATTTATTTTCAATATTTGCAGATGCGGATATTTCTACCCATCAAGAGTTTTAGCCACAGATCATTCAAATTTTAAGATACTAAGAGATAGGTAAAAATATAATCATTGTTAGAAACTAGGGGAACCAAGAATATATTAATTCAACTGTGCTACAATTTCAATTATGTGTTACCACTAGCCAAGCACTGTGACGCATAAAATAAATGAAATCTCCAAAAGCAACAAATTCAGAGAAAATTTATCAGAATCCATTACAGTAAACATAAACCAAACTCCTAATTATGAAGAGCATTTTGGTGTTTTGTAAAACATATCCAATGATACGGTGCAAGTCAAGAATAAGACAGCATTGATATGGTCAGTCCAGGACACTCAGTCCTCAGTCCAGTCAATGGAAACAACTTTTCCCAATAGCATTTCCACCAGGAATTACTACTAACAGAGATATTGGTGGTGGGGATTGGGTAATTAATGTACTGAGGTCCCAGCTGGCCAGCAGCCAGGGACACCACAGACTTAAGTAATCAAATAACTAAACTAAACAAAACCTAATCCGACATTAGCTGACCAAACAAATTAGGCAAGGAAAATATTTACCTTGAAGTGTCAATCTCCTATGCGGAAAGGAGTGTCACGGTCATCAATATATCAGATTATCAATTAATCATTTATAATAGTAACAGTATTGAGAAAAATGTTTCTCTGGATAAGAGTAAGTCATACATACCACACACCAAAAATGTACAAGAGCGCCCTTCTTCTTCTTCTTCTTTCCAGGTGGGGAGCTAAACCGCGGTTTTCACCCGGTTCAAAGCCTATTTTCCGGCTGGCTCCCTCAGGGCTTGTATGATTAGGCCCTAACTCTCTGCTCTTTTTACCCAAGCCTTTTCTAAAAATACTTTAACCCCTTCGATGATTCTTCTATTTGTGTCCTGTACCCTACTCAAACCTAAAAGAAATTCCATTATCCCATCTATGTTCCCCTCTGCCACTCTATCCCACTGATCCCTGCCTACCTCCGTAGGTTGAAAGGGTAGGTAGGGGAGGTAGAATGAATTTTCAGAAATGCAATCCACAATTTTCAAATTTTCAAATTTCAAATTATTATCCAACAACCCCAGTAATAATTCAAAGTATACCCTCAGCAAGATCACTTGAGCAAACACTAACCGCATTAAAGAAGAACATTAGAGAAACAATAACACCCACCGGGCAGGGCTTCCGCCATAATAACACCGTATTTGATGTTTACGTGCACAAATACGCACGCATACACACCACCACTGCCTCACTATTGCCGCTGCGCTCACCACTCGTCAACCTATCTACACTCGGCGGCGACATTTGCTCCATGCACGGCACATGAAAACCAGCCCGTGGGGGTAACGCAGGGACCAAAATACCAGTGTTGGGAGCGGGGTCACCAGCCACTAACGGGGCTACAGCGGGACCACGGCAGCCCCCGAACCGCACCACATTCTCGCCCGCCACTACACGCACGCAGCATTGGTGTGTCAAGTAATCCCGGGTGTGTGTCTTGGGTCGTAAGATGAGGGAGTTATGAGTGAAGAGCAGCGAGTGGAGGGGTGAAGGCAGCGCCACAGCGGCACAACACACACTACGACATCCAGCACTCACACTACGCAAACGTTCCACCAGCTCCTTCTTGCTGCCAGACTTGGACAGGCCCCGGCGCTCCAACTCCGCCTTCAGCTCCACCACCTTGAGGTCCTTGATCAGCCGCACGCCGTCAATGGTGAGGCTCCTGGCTCGGTCGCCCATTTTGCTGCGTCAATTTCACCAGCGACCGTTCCCCGACACTCACTCATTCTTACTCCATTTGCACTACTGCAGGGCAAGCAGACGATAAACATGGCACGGGATTGGTGGTTCGCCCTTCCCGCCGACCACCCGGCCAATGGTGGCCTGGCTCTCAGGTGGCACTGTGCTACGTCACCCAATGGCGGCCGCCCTTACAACACACACCAGAAGGGGGAGGGACTAAATAACTCGCCATTGCGCACGCGTCACACATACAACACTATTTTTCTTGACTATATTAAAGTTTTCCAAGTTACCGAACTTATTTTTCGACTATAACCAAATAAAAACCTGTAAATCTAAGCAAAAGCGAGTCATATGGCCGCAAAACCGTGTGCGTCCGCCAGCAGATGGGCGGAGCTAGGGCGTGCACAGCTGCCAGCGCGACTACATTGCCACCTACTCCCCGCCACACCACACTCCTCACGCATACATTATCACTCCTATTGCTAAGTTGTATTCATGCTACAAGGGGGATATATAAGTTTGACGTAGATAGCAGTAAACGTAATCAATTACCTACACCACTATATGACGAGCAACTTTGACATAATCCAATGCACTTGAAAGGTTACGGTTTCGACATTTTCAAGAAAGCCCTTTCCAATAATTATGCGTCATTAATATTGATACAACTACAAGAATTATGATAGCAACAACAACAAAAAATGATTATAATGATAATATAAATAATAATAATAAATAAGTTGGAGGTTTACATGTAGATTTGTTTTACTTAAGTTTCGTGATAAAATTTATTACCATACTAGTTGCACCAGTGTGATGCTTCATACTACCACAACAAATGACCAAACGACCAATATTACTAACATCATACAATGCACTGGAGAGTATACGGTTCAGCGACTTTTATAAACAGCTGTGGGGTTTGTTATGCCAACACTACACTTCCTTGACAACGAGAATCAGACAAATCCAAGCTAGTGTTCGCTCCATGAGACCGACCACCAACCCAAGCCAGGTGAAAATTCTTCAGTCCCCACACGAAAAAAATCGCATAAATGCTACTTATTGTTTTTGTTGGAGTTTATAATATATGACTACCATACTCTTGCCAAAACTATCCTAATATCCTATAAGATGAATTTCCTACTCGGTCTGAATATGATTAACCTCGTCACCACAGCAATCGTAGTAATGAAGAGAATTGGATGAATAATCATAATAGGTAAAGATTGGGGCATACGCTATGCTGCGCGTGGACCTAGGTGCTCATCTCCGTGGCATTAGCCCTTGAGCCTATGGTGGGTGAGAACGTTACCCCGAGACACAGGGCTAGTGTGACATTCGGGTGACCAGTTACGTTCCCCAGTTACCCATCTATCGATCATCCCCGAAAAGAAGAATGAACACTGAACAGCTGTTTGGGCTGGCCGCCGACTTGCCCTGGCCTGGATTCGAACCAGGGCCCGCATATTCGTAACTAGGCGTGCTAGCCACTACACCACGGAGGAGACAATAATCATAATACAGGACCAAAAATAAATCCTAAACTTGTGTTCTGTACTACCTATAGGATTTGAGCTACGTACTCCTGCTATCCTGGCTAACATACTAGTCATGGATGACTTGTACTAATTTTCATTAGTATCCACACCTCTCCAATATCACTTCCTTTTTCTTTTATCTACCCAACAGCAGAATACAATTTTAATCCAGTTACATTCCAAGTACCATCGCTTCTTCGATCAATCTAACAATCTCCTCTATGCATTAATTGATTCACACTCATGTTGTCCTGTCTTTATATATATAGCTTTGATCAAATGGTCACAAAATTATGGTCCACTTGTTTCATTACAGGGACAACTATTTCTAGACAAGTCAGTTTACGAGAATACGCCAGTAATGTTGCAACACAAAACTACAATGAGGCGTGTTTCAGCCGTCTCCATCACGCATTCCAGTCTTGTTCTCCCATTTCAATACTCAGTTATTTCTATTAAGTGTTGGGAGTATCTGCCATTACACGTTAGTGTTGGAAATACAATGCATTAAAGACGGCATACTTACTCATAACAAAACTACATTTTTCATTCATATTGTTTTGCAGTATTACTGATTTATGGTAATTATAGTAACAAACTAGTGAGCTGGAGAGTTACCAGTGAAGATGTCGGTACGTATATGATATTGGATGAATGTATTTTGGTTCGGGACAAAAAATAAATTTTCTTCCAAACTACTGATATCAATAGTAATGAGATTTTGAGACATAGCAAACATGGATTTATGCAGCAGTCCCCACGGCGTTGATTCATCAAACAAGAGATAATTATGAAGGTAGTAAAGATCATGTAATGATGAGATGAAGACTATGAAGAGGATAAACAGGAATGTTTATGAAAAAAGTTGTCAGTCACTCCCTGAAAATGCTTGTCTTCAGTGTTCCAAACAAACATTTTGTACTGACTGACAAAGCTCGGTTTAAGTCAAAGTGCTACATTTAGTAACAAACCTACACAGAAAGATATCTTATGTAGGTACATGTACGTAATAAACACAAACAAGCATAACAAGCTCCAAAATGTCAGCCAAGCCAGTAATGAACACAAACAAGCATAACAAGCTCCAAAATGTCAAGCCCTACATGTGATAAATATATTCCATGGCATACGTGAGAACTTTGTTTTAGCATAGAGTAATCCTATGAAATTTCCTATTCCACAAGGGAAGGAATTTCAGCTTCTGTAGCTGTTCGCTAGGCATAACAAATAGGTGGACTGCTGACTCCAGAACTTAGTTATTTGAGAAAAGTGTTTGACAAAGGAAGGAGTAAGGTCAGACCACCACCTTCCCTCCGAATGCATAATTAATGCCAAACTTAATAAATCATAAAGTGCAGGGATGGAATCTGGGTGGCTCAGGTATTTTGGAACTTGTTTGTTACCAATACATTTCTGAATATGCTTCCCCTTACTCTCTCCTTCGCACGTTAGGTAAGATGTAAGGGGAATCATGCTTACTCCTTTCTTCAATTTGCAAAGAAAATTGGGTTTATTCAATATAATATCTCAAGCAATTCATTTTCACTATATGATTTTGGTCAAGCACGCTACTGCAATCAATCTTCGCCATGAATTTTTCTATTACATACACTTTAGTTAACCCAAAGACTACTGTATACTGGACTTGCTACTCAGTTTGGGCTATTTCCAGTGGAGGCCAGTTTTGCGATTCCTGACATTTTCGAGCATCACTCCCATCTCCCTTCCTATGGTTTCTCAGTATAAATGATATACCGTTATCTTCGTAAATGTTTGTTCTATAATATTATCAAATAAAAAGGAGTAAAATACACTAAAGAAATGCCATTATGTGAGTGAAGAAATATGCATGAACTTAATATTCACTTAAACTCTTCGCCATTTAATATTTTGCGGAAAAAACATTTTTCATGAAACATCAATAGAAGCGTAATGTTATTAGCTTTCCATTGATATATTTAGTTTTCTGATAAATAAATTACTGCTATTCATAAATTAGCGTTAACTAAATAAATAACCTCATCAATCGGGAAAACTACCCGATTGATGATGTAATTGTTTGTTAACGCTAATTTATGCATGGTTCTAATTCATTTATCAGAAAATGAAATATATCAATGGAAAGCTAATAAAATTCCGCTTTTACTGATATGTTTCATGTAAAAAGTTTCACGCAAAATATTAAATGGCGAAGAGTTAAGTGAATAGTTCATGCATATTTCTTCAGTCTCATAATGGCATTTCTTTAGTATATTTCAGTTTTTTATTTAATAATATTATAGAACAAACATTTACGAAGATAACAGTGTATCATTTATACTGATAAACCATAGTCTACTGTATTCATGGAACACTTTTTTACTTGCCGATCCGATTGATGATGTTATATTTTTAGTTAACGCTAATTTATGCATGGTTCTAATTAATTTATCAGAAAACTAAATATATCATTGGAAAGCTAATGAAAATCCGCTTCTATTGCTTGTTTCATGTAAAAAGTTTTCTCACAAAATATTAAATGGCGAAGAGTTTAAGTGAATATTGAGTTGATGCATATTTCTTCACTCTCTCATAATGACATTTCTTTAGTGTATTTTACTGTTTTTTATTTGATAATATCATAGAACAAACATTTACGACGATAACGGTATATCATTTATACTGATAAACCATAGGAAGGGAGATGGGAGTGATGTTCGAAAATGTCAGGAATCGCAAAACTGGCCTCCACTGGTCATGGGCGGGTTGGCGCGGGGCACAAGTAGCAAGTCCAGTATACAGTAGTCTTTGGTTCACCCCTTCACGCCCAGATTTTAACCTTTGTTATAAAAAAATGTAGGAATGTTGTCGAGCCATAAAATTACAAAAAGTCACTGAATATACCAAATTAGTTAATGGACAAGGATACTAAACAGGTCATAGCTATAAAATATTGCTTATAGTCACTAAAAATTGTCTAATGGTACCTAAATTACAGTGGAAATTACGTTTTGGGTCTCAAGGGGTTAAGATGTTGGAGTTCAGGTAAATTAATACAGGCTGCGGGGCACATTGACAGGTCTCCACGCAGGTGTGATCTGTCTTTGTTTTGCTTCAAGAGGTTGTTTGCTAATTTTTGTCTTTGGCATTGAAAATATTGTATCTGTAAATACTCAGAAAAACATAATGATTTATCTAATTATCTTATGAATTTAGAAATATCGCTTCAGAGAAATGCACAATAGTTACACGGAGCCTCAGCAAGAGCAATTTTCGCCGTGTTAAGTTAACTTGAGAGGATCAAGAGCATGGAGGTAGTATGGGTGGAGACGCCCTCAGCCGCGCGGTTTGAAGTCGGTGAACTGTCAGTCAGCCATCTTGTTGTGGGCTAAGGCAGCCCATAACTCTACTGCCTGCCTTCCTTCCCTCCCTCCCTCCTTCCCTCAATCCTTCTCTCCCTCCCTCCAGCCGTCCCTAGAGAATTTTGTCCACGTGAACACTTTAATAATTAATGGGAGGGACATGCTGACGTCACCTAGAATAGAGGGACAGTGATGAAGTGCACTTTTAAGGGTTGAGTTTTTATGTGGAGGGAAATAGACGAGCAGCGCTTCGCTACGCCAACAGTACTACTTTGACTTCCACAGCAGGAGTGTCGCCACAACATCGCCACTCTTGTCCTGTCAGATTTTCAGGGTAGGACTGTCTTCTCAAGTCTGAAAAATCATATGTCAGACAGTGACCCGGTCAGTAATCATCTAATTTTACTGATCAAGGCTGTAGCTGAGACATATCTGCAGGTGAGATATAAATACGCAGCCAGGCAGTTCACCGCCAGATATATATTCAATATAGGGACCCAAAGTAGGACTAAGATGAATAAACTAGTATTATTTAGTGGTATGTAAGTCTATTCAATATATAAAATGTAGTTTTAAGGACATGTCATGTATAATATGTAATGATATAATATGTAATATGGACCCAATATGCAATAATGTGCAATATGATATGTAATATATGGTTAGCAGTAACACAGAAGTATAATTTCACACACCGTGATATCATTAAGTGCAAACAGTGTAAAAAGTTAAAAGAAAGAGTGGGTATCTCAGTCAGCCAGTGCGTGACATTGCCCACAACAGTGTGGCAGATGGGGGAGAAAAGTGGCTTCAACTGACAACACAGGCCGTGCGGCTGAGGGCGTCTCCACTCATACTTCCTCCAAGATCAAGTGTTTACTTTTGCCTTTAGAGGTGTAAATAAACATTCTTTTGCAATTACTCGGCAAAATCATTCAAATCAGAGGTCGGCAAAATGGAGATGGAGTCAATTCCCCGTTCAACGCAGTATTGTCTAACGAAAACTCGTTACGCAAGAAGAAAAAACCATGCCAAAATTTGTTTAATGCATGTTAATTGTGAAGTTGTACAAAATTATTTGGAAATAGATAAAACTATATAATGGAATTCAAGAACATTTATAACTACAAAAAATTAAAAATTAAATTTAATACAGCTCATGAAAGAACGAACAAAAAAGTTTTGTGTATGCACAGAGCAGGTTTGTTTACATTTAGACCGCCAAAACTGAAGCTTTGGATTACAGCTGCCATGACACCTGGACGAATCAAGGTGTTCTGTAGGATGGGGGAATACCAGACATGGGGACTATACTGAAATTTAAAGACAGCCAAGTAGTTAACTAGGCTATGACGAAAAGCAGCTGAGTCCGATTCACATGTCTTGACTGCGCGAGACTCATGTTTGCACAGTAAAAGTTACCTTATAGACGTTGAGGTAAGGACAGTTTACGCACCACACACTTACAACCTTGCTTCACAGGATACAGTTAATGACTAGGCTTTGACAGCAAAAGACAGGCTGGCGTAAGCTTTCCCAACCCGGGACACACCGATCATCCAGGGCTTATCTCATAGAGTTAGTAATGGCATAATTGTACGCACATACTATCATCACTTTGATGGGACATACTTGCCAGTTTGTGAGTGTACAAAAACATCCTAATGCTCTTGGGTAATCACAACATGACAGAGTGGCCCATGCTATACAATGGAGTTACGAATGTCCATAATTCCAATGTATCAGCACGGCATTCTAGGGCCATGTGTATGTTATGTGATAAACCTGCCAGCATATTGGTATATACAATTATGAATGGTATATAATAAAGTAATGTATATAATCACTTATTAGCAGGCATCTGATTATTTTATATATATATATATATATATATATATATTATATATATATATATATATATATATATATATAATATAGCTGATTGTAGGCAGTGAAGAGCTGGTCATCACTGCTTCATTATTGCATTCATCCCGTGGCGAGATATTGCTGTTTATAATCACCTCAATTACTAGGGTGAGTGGTCTAAGTCTAAGGCTGCTCTCACAGGGGTGGTGACAGACAAAATGCTGTCATGGTTGGAAGACCAAAATAAGTTTTCTAAGAGGATTGAAGGTTAGATGAAGACGTATATGACAAAAGAGAAGTCCTTTATAAGGTAGTAAACAAAATACGGCAGGATTGATAAAACTAATCTTAACATTTAGTTGCTGCTCTGCTCTCAAAATTTGGTTGATTTCGAGAACAAAACTTTTTTTCTGATAAGTTATGTGTTAATGAATCAATTTGCTGTTAGTTTTTGGTAGAAATTCCTAGTTCTTTAAATGAATTCTGCAACCGTCGTCAACCGGAACTCTCGTCAAAGCACCAAGAACTCTTGTCGGAAATTTTTGACGACACTTCCACTTGTATAGTTGAAATAGATGAAAAGGAAGAATTAAGGATACTTCAATATTTAATACCACTTTTTTTTAAGACATACGTATTTTTGGTGCTACATGGGATACATAGTGTGTGGTCTACATCGGTGTCTGTAGTCTACAGTACCCTAATGTGCGGTCTACCAAGATCCCACCTGATCTGACTACTGCATAGCTGTATTTTCATGTGCACTCTGACAAGACCACACCTGACCTGACCTGAGTACCGGGACCCTACTCAACCTAATAAAATGGGGATCAACGAAGTAATGTCTCGGTATCCTCCTAAAATTCAAGCCGAGAATATCAGTCTGACACAATTAACCCTCTACGATGCTGTTGAAAGAATTCTATAGAAGTGTCATCTTGACAAAAGAAACAGCGGTTATGTTTTTACGTGAAAGCAATCATCGTGTGTTGATAATTAATAAATTACTTACTACATGTAGTTTTTCTATAATACTCTACTGTAAAATAGACATTATCATACAGCAATAGTAAGTTGCAGCCTGAAGTGTAAGAGTGTAGAGTGTAAGCAGAGTAAGAAGTGTAGACCGCACGCTATAGTGCAAATGTCCCGGTAGACTGCACGCTATAGTAGCACCTTAATTTTTGTGTTTTCAGGTGTGGGTCCCCTCCCCACAGGCAAACATAACGCTTTGCTTCGCACTGCCGTAGTATTGATCAGTATTTTTCTTGCTATCATCTGCTACAAAATCAAACCCCACGTTTAACCTTACCTACAGTGTCCGCAAAAAGTATTGGCCGCCCCCCTATCCCCCTATGTTGAGGTCCATCTGCAATCTATGTTGCATCGTCCGTTCAGCAACCTCTCCCTGCAATAATTAATGTTTTATTTTGAGTTCATTGGCAGTGATCCGCAGGTCCTTCATACTTCTCGCTTCAGGAGTCTATCTGTGGTCTTGCAAGTCTTCTTTGGCCTTCCAAAATAGTTTACGTAATGGAACAGTGTTAGGTGGGAGGTCCCGCGGTGCCACCACGAGACGCCTGATTTTCCTCTCTCCTCGCCCTGTCCTCATTGCAATTTCTTGAATGGAGACATTATCAGCTTTCCAGGCTAAAATTCGTGCTCTTTCCTGTATGGGTAAGTTGGTCGGGGACATCCTAGTGCCTTGGGTTGAAAAATACTGCGGCTAGAAGGTTATGGGTGAAAATAGAGGATTCACCACGAGAGCAGTGTAACATTCTTTCCTCCTGTGGAAGGTCAGAGAGCACTTGTGTGACATTTATGCCGCCATGTCATCCCCCATACACTTCTCGCAGCCTGTGACGGTCCCAGACGTACGATCAAACGCGAGCTGTGGAGTTATCACCACACAACGCCGACCCACTCAAATAACTTTTTTTAGCGTTTACCGGCCAATATTTTTTGCGGACACTGTAACCTGATTTTATAACCTAACCATTTCTTGCTGAAATAACCTGTTTCACCGAGGGAGATTAAGTCTTTTCCGTCTGCTAATCTCCAGGGAGGCGTAGTCAGGAGGCGGGTGTTGCCAACTTTGCATGCATATTTGTACAGACAGTTTTAACACTGGTAAAGTGTCTGTTCAAGCTATTACTGATATCTAATCCCTGAATGCATTAACACAGGTAAAAGCTGATGAAATATATAATATTGGGTACTGGAACAGTTGTAGAAAATTGGAACACTCGTCGACGTGAAAATTGGAACACTTGGCGATGGCAACGACTTTCAGGTACCCTTTAAATTTACGGGGTGGAGTGCATAGAATTTTTTCTATTTCTGGCAAAATTGCCAGATCAATTTAAAACTCATCAAAACTATTCAGAACAAAATATTTTGTCCTCAAATAGTGGTTCCCATTAGCAAAAATAATGTACTTTTCCTGCAATGTTTGAATTCCTGGTTTTTGTGTACCGCCATATACATATCCAATGTGAACATCTACAGTAGTTTTATGGTACTCTCGTCTACCAAAATTCTTGTCCCGACACAAACTCAGATCTCTTGAAGACAGGTTAAATTTTTTGCTGACAGTTCCACTTGTATGTAATAGATGACAAAGAAGAATAAGGGGTACTTCATAATCGGACACACATTTTTTATAACATTATTATTTTCTATTTAGTTTTTATGCGTTTAGAATAAACTAAGCTCTTATTTTTTGTAGAAATGAATATACTTTCTTATACCGCCCCACCTTCCCCCCAATGTTTATATAATAAGTACTTTCTACCTGTAACGGTTAGGTTAGGTTACTGTGGGGTTACATATGCAGAAACACAGGTAAAAGATCATATATTGGGTCCTGTAATATCAAGATCAAGAACTGGAACTGTTGTAGAAAATAGGAACACTCGACAACATGAAAAGTTGGAGCTCTCACCGACGGGAACGAGAGTACCATAAACCCGCTAGTTCACTAACTAACCTAGACATTAGTTGCGTAACCTAACCTAATTGTTCAAGGTATTGCTGGCATTTAATCACTGAATGCAGAAACACGGGTACAAGCTGATTAAATATAAATATTGGGTACTGCAATATTAAGATCCAGAAATGTCGTAGAAAATAGGAACACTCGTCGACATGAAAAATTGTAAGTTGTCGATGGCAGAGAGAGTTCCAGATACCAAATTATAGACAGGAACAGTACATGTCAAGGTAAATTTCCAGATAACCATCGAACTTCCTTTGGTGGACGAAACTAATTTTTTCTGGTAAGTTTTCATGTGTTTTGAATTAATCTGCTAACCGTCTCTGTCGCAAATCACTTTTTGTGTGGGTGTCTGTGATTTGCAACAAAAATGCCAAATAAATAATTGAACCTAACCGAATCTATACCTAACCTAACCTTTATCGGTAAATTTCTAGCGTTTGTCCATACTCCCCCCCTTCCCCCAAACAAGCTTGGGGCCTGTGGGAATGCGGGGTCTTCGGTAGGGGAGCAAATAATGCATCTGAAACACGTATTTTTAGAATAATGTAGCAGTCGAAATTTCCAAGTTCTAAGGTAATTTCCCTAGATCTAGGAAGTTACCTAACCAAACTTAAACTAACGTCCTAGCGGGGAGCCTCCAGTAATCTAATCTAAACTCCTAGCGAGAGGGCTCCCCCCCCCCGGATAATCTAACCAAACCAAATTTAAGCTGACCACCTAGGTAGCGGGGGTTCCGCCCTCCTCGACCCCCGGTAACCTAACAAAATTTTACTTTACCTCTTAGCGGGGGGGGGGGGGGGGGGGACACTGGTGTTTGTGATGTGATCATCAGGTTCACAAGTGTCTGGACTCATTAGAAATCCAATCCATTTTCCTTAGATCTAGGGAATTCTTATAACACCCATAACTCAAAAAGAATGTGGAATATTTTGTACCTAGCCAAATATCCCCCATTCCCCCAAGCTTGTTTTGGGGGAGAGGGGGGAGTATGGGCAAACACTAGAATAATACCAAAAATAGTTTCGTCCACCAAGGTGAATTCGGTGTTCATCTGGAATAATACCCGTGTGAATGGAGATCAAAGTATGTATTGATGTCACGTGGCTTTGAAAGCACCACAGATGCGGCAAACACCATCAGGCATGTGCATGGACATCAGCTGAGCCAGGAAGCAGCTTTGGTGACAAACTTATTGATTAACATCGGTATCTTTTAACGTGGTATTATTCCAGATTAACACCGAATTCACTTTGGTGGACGAAATAATTTTGTTCTGGTGAATTTTTATGTGTTTTCAATGAATATGCAAACCGTTTGTCGCAATTTGTTTCTTTCTTTTAGGTAAAGGTTAGGTTCTGTTAGGTTCAATTTGTTTTTTGCCATTTTTGCTGCAAATCTAAAAAAAAAAAAAATGATTTGCGACAGAAACGGTTACCAGATTCATTCAAAACACTATCACTCACCAGAAAAAAATTGTTTCGTTCACCAAAGGAAGTTCGGTGTTCATCTGAAAATTTACCTTTAACGGCTAAATGCACACAAAAACTTGCCAAAACAAATCAGTGATAGCATACTATTGGAAAAAGATTAAAAAAAAAAAAGATTAAAAAAACGTTTGGGGATAATCTACCACTCAATTCCGTGGTGTCAGGTATTTAAATATCCTCGCAAGCCCTGGCCTGACACGTGATTAGGGAGGGTGAGGATTAATGTGTCAGTGCTGACTATGAATTGAAAAACGGTTCAAATGTGAATGTTTCCCATGGAGGTGCCGCCTGTTTCTGGTAAAGAAAACTATTTCCCTTCAATTAATCATCGCCTATCACACAGAAATATAGTTCCTACCCCGAAGTTAAAGAGCCCAGTCCTCCTTAATATTTACCAAAACAGCCTATCACTCAAGTTATGCCCCCCCAGGCCCCCCTTGTTATTTTTCATTTCCGCCAACTATTGTAGGGGCTAGAAATACTTCTTATGATGAGAAATAAATGATCAGTATACTTATAACCACCGACCATGTATTGGTTTAAACTGCATATAAACCCTCTAGTCTGGCATTGGTTTCCCTTCTATAAATTAAAACGTACACGAAAACGTTTCAATACAAAACACAGACTTGTACTAAAACTTGAAACACTCTGACTACGATGCTTCCCTGATCATAACCAACCCTCTACGGCTATGACACACTCACAAAGCGTTAGGGACACTAAATACCTGTCCTGTGAGCCATTTAAACCACATGTCAAACAATTCGTCATTCCTAAGCCATGAATTTTCCCGCCGCGACCTGCCATTTTCTGTCCCTCGCTTCCACCCTGCCATCCCAACCCAGCCTTTTTACCCCCTGCCAACCCTCCTCCAAGTCTTCCACAGGGCTCACCTTGTAACACGTGCATTGCTGTATCACACAACTTGGCGGCCACTCTCGTAAGTCACTAGGAACGTATAAACACTGGGATGCACAATTCACTTGGACGCTGGCAGACAACGCCGGCCATGAGCGTTGAGTGATGAACGGTCGAGCTTCTGCGGAATTTATCGACATTCATTACTATTTACTATTTCACGTCTAACTCTGTTCTTATGCCAATTTTCTTTCTGTTATTTTTATGGTATAATGTTTTGATGATGTTTTGTAACCGTATTCTTTCTATTGCCTATATGTTATTATGATTTTTTAGTGTGGTTCTTAGAAATTTACAGGTTTATTTTTTTGTCGCAAGGAAGAGGACAATCTAAATAGAAATTGTTAAGGATATTTATAGGGAAATTTTAGATAAGAGTGTGGGCGTGAAAAGGGTGTGAGTGGAAAATGTGGTAAGACTTGGGAGTTAAAATATAAGAAATAACTATGGTAGAAGACTATAGAATCCACAGAGCTACACACAGATAGAATCCCATGCTTGTATCTGTATATCTGCTTGTATCTGTGACTTATTACAAGTGTCTGAAGGATAGATGGACGAGAAGTTATTCATTTTATTCAGCCACTCGTGTGAGGTGTATTGATGTAGGTAGCATGCCACGTACACAATACAGGCGGCTGAGGCCAGAGCAAAGCAGCGTCGGCCATCTTGGTACTCCTATCGAACACACACTCGCTTGTTTATCATGCGCTTTTTTTTATGGTGTCCATCATATACTAATGAAAGAAAGAAAAGTGTGAGGCTAAAACAACCTTACTTAGAGGAGGAATTAAGAGGATATTGTGGTGGAGTATTTGTTTAGAGACGGGAATGTGGAAGAAGCAAAAAGAACATTCAAGAGTTTTTGGATGACCAGAGAATAGAAGAGGAAAGAAAGAGAAAGAAATTAAAAGACGGAATTTAAATTAACCCCTAGAGGCCCAGAACGTAATTTCCATTGTAATTTGGGTACCATTAGACCATTTCTAGTGAATGTAAGCAATATGTTATAGATATGACCTGTTAGTATCCTTGCCCACTAACAAATGTGGTTTATTAAGTGACTTTTCTTAATTGTATGGCTCGACAACACACAATTTTTTATAGCGAAGGAAAGATCTGGGCGTGAAGGGGTTAATAAGAGAAGACAACTAACTAAAGACCCTGGGCCAGACAGCAAGAGGATTGATTGATTTAATGCCTAAAAAGGTGAATGTGCCAGACATCAGAGGTCATATGGCACTATGGCAAAGCATATAAAGGGGAGGGGTTAAAGAATAATAGTGAAACGATGAGGGAAAGGGAAAGAACGGAATATTACAGCAGGATGGTTAGATCAGATGTAGGATGTGGATTTGTTGGAGGAAGGAGGTTAAATTTTCCAGGGAGGGGGATTCTGGGAGAATGTCCGCAAGACAGGGAGGTCGGGAAAGGGACAAATGAGGGAAGGAACTGGAACGGGCAGGAGTAAGATGGGCAAGAGGAGAAACATGAGGGAGTGCCAGTAAAAAAAAGGCCCGATTACCCCTTGACCCGAAGACTCCCGCCTTGCCCTCACACCCCTTATCTTCCTTCACTCATACTTTTCCTCATATCCTTGAACCTTCATACAGAGTTCATACCTTCCCTCACACCCCTCTAGAACCTTCATACCTTCCCTCACACCCCTCTAGAACCTTCATACCTTCCCTCACACCCAGTCGTGGGCAGGTGCGCCGCAAATTGCGCCGCTGCACCGGCGGCGCACCTTAAAAACCAGCGGCGGTGGCGCCGGCGCGAATTCTCAAAAAACCGGCGCGCGGCGCAAGTCAAAAATCCGCGCCGCTGTCCGCGCCGCTGCAAAGCTTTAGCGAGCGATAAAAGACGACCTAAGAATTTGACGCGGCAAACACATATGTACCTGTTACGTGGCGGGGCCAATCTGGCAAAATTTACCGCCGGCCGAGCAATATAGCTCACGGGCCATAGTTTAATCTTTAATGAGAATATAGGTAACTGTGATGCCTATTATAAGTTGTATTTTCAATAAAATTGACTTTTTTATAGCCTAAAACAGTTTTTTTTGGGACTAAATAGGTAGAAACTTTGGCACTGCACACAGTTTTTGTATAGGCATACTTAATTAATAGCGGCGCGCGGCGCAGCGCGCAACTGCAGGGGCCAAAAATAGCGGCGCAGTGGCGCGGGCGCAGGTGGGCATCGCCGCCGGCGCAGTGGCGCGGGCGCAGGTGGGCATCGCCGCCGGCGCAGGGGCGCGGGCGCAGGTGGGCATCGCCGCCGGCGCAGGGGCGCGGGCGCAGGTGGGCATCGCCGCCGGCGCAGGGGCGCGGGCGCAGGTGGGCATCGCCGCCGGCGCAGGGGCGCGGGCGCAAGTACCAAAATTCAATGGCGCGCCCACCTTTGCTCACACCCCTCTAGAACCTTCATACCTTCCCTCACACCCCTCTAGAACCTTCATACCTTCACTCACACTTCTATAATTCCTCATTTATAATTATGTACAATATATGATTATAGAAATCTATATAATTCTCATTACCTTCTAACTTCCTCACATCTTCTATATTTGACAGGAACTACCTCGTGTAGGTCTCGCGGCCTCTTGTAGCTTTCTTATTTTCTTGTTATTATAATATCCCTCACACCTCCCCTTACTTCTCCCATTGTCACACTCGCAAACACCTCCAGCCGCTCGCTCAATTAGTTTTACTAGCTTCTAAAAGTCTGATCTTAGTATACAGAGTCCCTGGCTTATGACAACTAGGATTTTAATGTGAATTATAACATTAACCCCTTGAGACCCAGAACGTAATTTCCATTGTATTTCCTAATATGACTACCATTAGACGATTTTTAGTTCATATAAGCAATATTTTATAGAAATGATCTGTTTAGTATCCTTCTTCACGGTCTAATTTGGTATATTCAGTTACTTTTCGTAATTTTATGGCTCGACAACATAATTTTATATCGCAAAGGAAAGATCTGGGTGTGAAGGGGTTAAGACCATGCCTATGAAAGGTATTGATGTGATTGAGTGAGATGATGGAAATGACTGCAATGGTGGATCTCAAGTATTCAAAGTTTCTATACTTCTATATAAAAAGCTGTATTTTCTTGTATATTTTGCAAGTGGTTCTTTCCAGTTTGTTTCCATGTCCTATTCTATCTAGTAGGTCTTCTCTATCCATTTTGTACTATTATGATGACCTGAGATTCACCAGGATAGATTGATAGGGACAGAAATGGATCTACTAAATATTTAACCCCTTGAGACCCAGAACGTAATTTCCATTGTAATTTGGGTATCATTAGGAGATATTTAGTGACTATAAGCAATATTTTATAGATATGACCTGTTTAGTATCCTTGCTGACTAACTAATTTGGTATATTCAGTTACTATTAGTTATTTTATGGCTCGATAACAGACAATTTTTTTTCGCCAAGGAAAGATCTGGGCGTGAAGGGGTTAATATCCAGATGTTTCCACTGATGAGGGCGGAGCTACGGGTGTGAGAAGCAGGGCACAGCTTGGAATTGAAAGACAAATGTATCTTCTCTTCTTCAGGTTCGGGTATCCGTTCAGATTTAATTTAATTTGATTTTTCTATAAGTACATTGTTCATGCATTCATCGTCTGTCAGTAATAACATGTTTTGTGCGAGAGAGAAATATGCAACTTTCAAAGGCCACTCAATGCCTTTTGGCTTTTGTTTCACTCATAGGCATAGGAACTATTTCAAAAACAGTGAGGCTATACTCCAAGACTCAGGTACCAATCTATCACTTCCGAAACACAATGTATCACCACCAAAACACAATCTATCACTTCCAAAATACAATTTATCACCTCTAAAACACAATTTGAGTACCACACAGGTCATCAACAATTTTCTAGGTGAGTACAGGGAGGTCCCAAAGATACGAGCAGTTAGGTTCCACCTGGCATACTCGTAAAGCGAAATCTCGTATAACGAAACATATAACTAATGGTAAAATATAGGTTTGGTTCCAGGACCATCAATTAAAAAAAGAGAAAAAAAAGACGTGTTTTTCAAGCTAAAATAAACTATAGCAAACACAACAAACACACAGCGTCTATATTACCCACACTGTACTACCTACTCTGTAGAAAAAGCATTCTGAAAGAGAAAATAGCACACAAAATAACATAACTGCACATTAATTAAACATAAAACATGCATAACAAGCAAAAACGACGTTGTACTGTAGGGGACGCCGCGTGATACAAGAGAAGGTAGTGTAACGGTCCCAAGGTTGGGGCCGCACACCTGGCTTATTATCCCTAAGGATCAGGCCGCACCATATGCTTAATTACCCTTCAGGTCACGCCTTGCTAGGAGTGACCTGACTGCAGTCCCAAGGTTGGAGCCGCACACCTGGCTAATTACCCCTAAATGTCAGGCCGTGCCATATTCTTAATTACCCTTCAGGTCACGGCTTGCTAGGGATGACCTCACTGGGGTCAACCAAATCCCCCTTTGTCCAGCCTGGGAGTGGTAGGGCGTGCATTTTTAACTTGATAATTTTACTCACCCGTTTGAATGTCGTAGCATTGGATTTTCGATCTCGTATATTGAAAATAGACCCTAATTTACACATCTCGTATCATCGGATTCTCGTATACCAAATGCTCGTATAACGGGACCTCCCTGTAATCTAAGTAAGGTAAGTAATGCTGGAATCAATTTGATCATGGCTGATGCATCAAAAAGTGTAATTAAACCATTATGATATTTTCCACATACTGTATATATATGCACACACAGTGAAACCCCAGCTATCCGGCACCGATGGTTAATTGTGTGTTCCGGATAACTGGATTTTCTCGTTGGTTGAGTGGCACTCCTTGAAAGATTTGATTTGTAGCAGGAACCAAAGTAGAATCTGAGCATTGAACAAAGGTTGATAATTCATAAAACAGAAACAAAGTACATTGAATATCTACTTTACTGCCCTAGTACTAAGATATATATTCCATTGTGGTCCATAGTTCAAAGTGAAGATGTGATTGATTCTTTTCTTCACCATCTTAAGCTGATCTTGAAACCTGGAAGTGCACACAACAGTATTAGTTGAAAAAATGTATACTAAGAAATAGGAAATGATGGAATTAAGGATCTAATTGATATGAATTTCAGGTTTACAGAAGATGCAAAGTGGGAAATGAACAAAGATGACACTACACTTACAAAAATAAAAGTATATCCTACATTTTTCTTTGCATCCATCCCGCTCTCCATCCTCTCACCTCACCTGTTTGTAGTTTCCCATTACTATCTCTCTCAACACTAATACCTTTCCTCACAGTTCACACCCCTCATACTTTCCCTCACACCTTCCCTTATATCCCTGAAACCTTCCCTCAAAAACCTTGTACCTTCTCTCACACCCTACATACATTCCCTCACACCCCTAACGCCTTCCATGGATGAGGATGAAAAGTGGATGTAGGTATTGTTAAGTAACAGGAACTACCTCGTGTAGGTCTCACGGCCTCTTGTAGCTTCCTATATTCTTATGTTCTTATGTTCCCTCACAATCTTCATACCTTCCCTCACACCCCTAACGCCTTCCCTCATACCTTTATACATTCCCTCACACCCTTCCTGCTTGCCCTCACACCCCTTACCTTCACTCATACTTGAAACACTTACCCATAGTATTTATCTATGCACATTGAATTTGCATATTGCATATGTCTGAGGCAACACTTTGACAATAGATAGATAGAGATAGTTGGAAGCGTATCATCAGCAGTCTAACCTCACAAGATATGGGGAAATCTGACGTTAAACAGGAAGAAGAAGAAGCATCACTTTGACAATAAAGATGATATGTTGAATATGAACATACTATTTATAACTGCATACTTCTCCCCGCAAGGTGGTAGCACAAGACTTTCTATTTGCTCATGGAGGGATCAGGTGCGAGTGTGATGACTAGGATTTGTGAAAGTAGGATAGATGCTGCTGTTGTAAAATGGATGGATAAAGTGATGAAGTATATAGGAAATTAAGAAGAAGAGGAATGCAAAAAACTGGAGTATGAAAAAATGGAATAGTAGTGAAATTTCTTATACAATGACTCCATTCTTAACCCCTTCACGCCCAGATCTTTCCTTGGCTATAAAAAATTGTATGTTGTCGAGCCATAAAATTGAGAAAAGTCACTTTAATATACCAAAAATAGTTAGTCGACAAGGATACGAAACAGGTCATATCTATAAAATATTGCTTATATTCACTAGAAATCGTCTAATGGCACCCAAATTACAATGGAAATTACGCTCTGGGCCTCAAGGGGTTAAGAGCATGCTGAGGAACAAGTATCACAGAATGTTATATTAGACTACAAATTAAGTATATATTTTGTTTGAAAAGAAAGTAGGCATCCTGAAGGTCAAATAAAGAATATAGAAAATGGAAAGAAATAATAATATGTACATGATGTTAAATTTTCTTACTTGTCGTTAATTGCAGCTGCTAATTCCAACACCTCAGAATATTTCAGAAACTCATTAGCCAGTTCAATGCTCTCCGATCCATACTGCTGCTCCATGTAGTTCAGACATCCTTGTAATTCATTGCAGCAGCTTTCATAGTCTCCTGAAAGTATAATGAAGGGCATTGCAGGCTCTGAGCACACTACAAAACACCTCTGAATAAACAAGTGCAGGGAAGTCCCGAAGATACGAGCAGTTAGGTTCCACCTGGCATACTCGTAAAGCGAAATCTCGTATAACGAAACACATAACTAATGGTAAAATATAGGTTCGGTTCCAGGACCCCATCAATTAAAAAAAAAAAAAAAAAAAAAAAAAAACGACATGTTTTTCAAGCTAAAATAAAATTTGGTAATATTTAGTAGGGGTGCGAGAACCCCTTGAGGAATCCTATGATCCCTGGTGATATCCTATGGTGCTATTACAGGCGTGGGAGGTGACCTGACTTCTTCAGGAAGGCACATATTATACAGCTGATAACGGGGTGTTGTGTTGTGCGGGCGGCAGCCTATTTCAGCCGCCAGCGGAGATCTCCTTGGTAATTATTTAGTAGGAAAGCGAGGACCCTTTGAGGCATCCTATAATCACTGGTGATATCCTATGGTGCTATCACAGGCGTAGGAGCTGACTGTCTTCTTCAGGAAGGCACAGGTGAGGCGGATGACGGTGGTTTTTGAGAGAGGCGGCGGACGGGGCAGGCAGCCGCCTCCTCCGCACACGGTAGGTTTGGGCAGGCTTAAAAGTCTTATCACTCGTTATTATACAACTTGGTGATTATGGTGAGATGTTATATACACTTGTCGTTATCTAAATCAATGTAGCACCGTGTGTCGCCTAAAATAAGGGCTATTTAAAGATGTTAGGATAAGGTGCTGCTGGCGAGGCAGTGAGTGACGGAGAAAATCTTGCCGCGGAGTCGCCCCATAACACAAATATTCACTATTTTAACCCACATACACACTTTCTACCACCAAAACACTAGCAAAACAGGCTCCTTATTTATATACAGGGAGGTCCCGAAGATACGAGCAGTTAGGTTCCACCTGGCATACTCGTAAAGCGAAATCTCGTATAACGAAACACATAACTAATGGTAAAATATAGGTTTGGTTCCAGGACCCCAACAAAAAAAAAAAAAAAAAAAAAAAAAAAAAAAAAAAAAAAAAAAAAAAAAAAAAAAAAAAAAGACGTGTTTTTCAAGCTATCATAAAATTTGGTAATATTTAGTAGGGGTGCGAGAACCCCTTGAGGAATCCTATGATCCCTGGTGATATCCTATGGTGCTATCACATGCGTGGGAGCTGACCTGACTTCTTCAGGAAGGCACATATTATACAGCTGATAACGGGGTGTTGTGTTGTGCGGGCGGCAGCCGATGTCCACCGCCAGCGGAGATCTCCTTGGTAATTATTTAGTAGGAAAGCGAGGACCCTTTGAGGAATCCTATGATCACTGGTGATATCCTATGGTGCTATCACAGGCGTAGGAGCTGACTGTCTTCTTCAGAAAGGCACAGGTGAGGCGGATGGCGGCGGTTTTTGAGAGAGGCGGCGGACGGGGCAGGACACCGCCTCCTCCGCCAAGGTAGGTTAGGGCAGGCTTAAACGTCTTATTACTCGTTATTATACAACTTAGTGATTATGGTGAGATATACACGAGTCATTATCTAAATCAATGTAGCACCGTGTGTCATCTTAAATAAGGGTGATTTAAAGATGTTATGATGAGGTGACTGCTGGCCGAGCTGGCGGGGCAGAGAGTGACGGAGAAATACTTGCCGCGGAGCCTCCCCATATCACAAATATTCACCATTTTAACACACATACACACCTTCTACCACCAAAACACTAGCAACACAGGCTCCTTACTTATATATCTTACTATCTGATACATTAAAACTACTTAAAACGCAAGCATTCAAAATAAAACGAGAATTAGTTTTAGATGACGGGGACAGAAGGTGGAGAGGCAGTCTGGCATGTCATTCTTGCCCGGAAATATGGATCGCTGGCTTGTTATTGGTCGAGAAGTTTTAAAAACTGTTTGTCATTGGCTGGTGACGGATGACACCTTAGCCAGTCACAACCTTCCTACTCGTTTACGACCTATCGAGGGAGCTTTCAATCAGCTTTGTAGCATCCGTCATTAGGGAAAGTAGTATCTAGGTAGTGCGAGAGCAGGTTGTTGCTGGCCATACTACCTCCGTTGCTGGCTTCTCGCCCAGGGTTGTGAATTTTTGTAGGCCACATTGTCGTACTGAGCCACCAGAATTATCAAATTTTCAGATTGATTATCTAAAACTAATTCTAGTTTTATTCGGAATGCTTGCGTTTTAAGGAGTTTTAATGTATCAGATAGTAAGATACAGGGAGGTCCCGTTATACGAGCATTCGATATACGAGATGCGTAAATTAGGGTCTATTTTCAATATACGAGATCGAAAATCCAATGTTACGACATTCAAACTGGGGTGAGTAAAATTACCAAGTTATTTACTTAAGTAAATTACAAGTTATTTACTAAAATTATAAAGTCATTTACTGACTATATAATTTACCTAAGGTTGTACGATAATTATCGTACAACCTTAGGTAAATTATATAGTCAGTAAATGACTTTATAATTTTAGTAAATAACTTGTAATTTACTTAAGTAAATAACTTGGTAATTTTACTCACCCCAGTTTGAATGTCGTAACATTGGATTTTCGATCTCGTATAGTGAAAATAGACCCTAATTTACGCATCTCGTATCATACGATTTTCGTATATCGAATGCTCGTATAACGGGACCTCCCTGTATCTTACTATCTGATACATTAAAACTCCTTAAAACGCAAGCATTCCGAATAAAACGAGAATTAGTTTTAGATGACGGGGACAGAAGGCAGAGAGAGCCAGTCTGGCATGCCATTCTTGCCCGGAAATATGTCTCGCTGGCTTGTGATTGGTCGAGAAGTTTTAAAAACTGTTTGTCATTGGCTGGTGACAGATGACGCCTTAGCCAGTCACAACCTTTCTACTCGCTTACGACCTACCGAGGGAGCTTTGTAGCTTCCGTCGTTAGGGAAAGTAGTATCTAGGTAGTGCGAGCAGGTCGTTGCTGGCCATACTACCTCCGTTGCTGGCTTCTCGCCCAGGGTTGTGAATTTTTGTAGGTCACATTGTTGTACCGAGCCACCAGAATTATCATATTTTCAGATTGATTATCGTACAACCTTAGGTAAAATCATATAGTCAGTAAATGACTTTATAATTTTAGTAAATAACTTGTAATTTACTTTAGTAAGTAACTTGGTAATTTTACTCACCCCAGTTTGAATGTCGTAACATTGGATTTTCGATCTCGTATATTGAAAATAGACCCTAATTTACACCTCTCATAGCATCGGATTCTCGTATATCGAATGCTCGTATAACGGGACCTCCCTGTACATGAGTTAAATTTCAAGGATTCAAATCTACATACAGACACAGTGCTCTCTTGCATTGGGTGAATAACTGGACCCAAAAAATCACTAAATGCAAATTGAATTACTAATGAGAAAAAATATATACAATTGGTTCTTGGAAGGTTTAACTTGAATGTATCCAAACATGGATTGCCATTTAACTAAAGAAATGATAACGAGTATCAGTCTTTGCTACATTTTTTCTTGAATTACAAGAAAAATGTGAGTTGCATCAAGAGCAGGCCTGTAGTGGGGCAGCGTGGGTGTGACTCAGTGTCCAGACGTCACACCACTCGCCGTGCTGTTGGCTGCACCTCTTTACCCTGAACTGCACCCACCATAACAAGCAAACGGTCAACAGAGAAAGGATCAAATCTCTCTAATCTTAAACATGCGAGGAAGTCGATAAGTCTGCAGAGAAAAACTTGGAGAGTTAGTATGACTTTGGCAAGAGGGAGGGAGGGGTAAGGATGTGTTACCCTGAGTGGGTGACTTGGGCTTTGGCACCTAGAAAGCCTGCACGGGAACTGCATTCATGGTAAGCAGCAGAAGGATCACGGGGGTTCGGAGCATGACAGGAGTTTGCCGCGTTATCCCACAACCAACTACCAAATACGAGATGTGATAAAAAGTTCCTGGACTATCCATGTAGTAAAGAAACAGACTTTTGGCATTGGGTGAGTTAGCCTTGCAGCCTGCACTCTCGTTCGTCACCGTTTGTCATTGTTGTAATTGTACCAACGGTCCACGCTATTAAACTACATTCTCTCCAGTGTGAGTTCACTCCAAACCTGCACCATTACAAACAAACAAACATGTAGAAATTGTATAGACTGCAAAACAAAAAAACTGCAATAGTAGATTCATATTTTGTTTTAGTTTGTTTGTTTTGAAGAATTTTGTCAGTTATTATCGACGCAGCTGAGATGGATCTCCACTGTAACCAGTGACCAGTAACCATCTCTCTCCTCCTTGGAGAGAGTTGTCTGCTAGTGGTTAAAGTGTTGGCCGAAGCCAGCACCCCGGGAGGCGGGTCACAAACCCCCGGTACCAATTCACTGCTGGGTGGACAAGGGCTCGGGTTTTAAGGAAACAGCCCAACTGTTTCCGCTCCGCCCGGGGATCGAACCCGGAACTTCTCGGTTGTGAACCAAGCGTGCTACCCCTACACTACGGAGTACCCGTAGTGCTACCCCTACACTACGGAGTCATATATAAAAAATAAAAAATCTCAAACCGTTTTAATGGGGTAAATGGGTAAATCTTTACAAACCTTAAACTTTGTGGACACCCTGTGTGTGTGTGTGTTATATATTATATATAGTATATATATATATATATATATATATATAATATATATATCATAATATATATATATAATATATATATATATATATATATATTATATACAGGGAGGTCCCGTTATACGAGCATTCGGTAATACGAGAATCGATGATACAAGATGTGTAATTAGGGTCTATTTTAAATATACGATATCGAAAATCCAATGATAAGACATTCAACAGGGTGAGTAAAATTATCAAGTTCAAAATGTGCTCCCTACCACTCCCAGGCTGGACAAAGGGGATTTGTTGACCCCAGTGAGGTCACCCCTAGCAAGCCGTGACCTGAAGGGTAATTAAGCATATGGCGCGGCCTGACATTAGGGTAATTAACAGGTGTGCGGCCCCAACCTTGGGACCGCAGTCAGGTCACCCCTAGCAAGGCATAACTGAAGGGTAATTAAGAAAAATGGCGCGGCTGACCATTAGGGTAATTCAGCAGGTGTGCGGCCCCAACCTTGGACGCAGTCAGGTCACCCCTAGCAAGGCGTAACCTGAAGGGTAATTAAGCATATGGCGCGGCCTGACCTTAGGAGTAATTAGCAGATGTGGCGGCCCCAACCTTGGGACCGCTACACTACCTTCTCTTGTATAACGTGGCGTCCCCTACATTACAACGTCTTTTTTGCTTGTATGCATGTTTTATGTCTAATTAATGTGCAGTTATGTTATTTTGTGTGCTATTTTCTCTTTCAGATGCTTTTTCTACAGAATAGGTAGTACAGTGTGGGTAATATAGACGCTGTGGTGTGTGTTGTGTTTGCTATAGTTTATTTTACTTGAAAAACCTCTTCTTCTTTTTTTTTTTTTTTTTTTTTTGGGGTCCTGGAACCAAACCTATATTTTACCATAGTTATGTGTTTCGTTATACGAGATTTCGCTTTACGAGTAGTCAGGTGGAACCTAACTGCTCGTATCTTCGGGACCTCCCTGTAGATATATATATATATATATATATATATATATATATATATATATATATAATATATATTATATATATATATATATATATATATATATACAGGGAGGTCCCGAAGATACGAGCAGTTATATATATATATATATATATATATATATATATATATATATAAAGTATATATATACAGGGAGGTCCCGTTATACGAGCATTCGGTATACGAGAATCCGATGATATGAGATGTGTAAATTAGGATCTATTTTCAATATACGAGATTGAAAATCCAATGATACGACATTCAAACTGGGGTGAGTAAAATTATCAAGTTCAAAATGTGCGCCCTACCACTCCCAGGCTGGACAAAGGGGGATTTGGTTGACCCCAGTCAGGTCACCCCTAGCAAGCCGTGACCTGAAGGGTAATCAAGCATATGGCGCGGCCTGATCCTTAGGGGTAATTAGCCAGGTGTACGGCCCCAACCTTGGGACCGCAGTCAGGTCACCCCTAGCAAGGCGTGACCTGAAGGGTAATTAAGCATATGGCGCGGCCTGACCTTTAGGGGTAATTAGCAGGTGTCCGGCCCCAACCTTGGGACCGCTACACTACTTTCTCTTGTATCACGCGGCGTTCCCTACATTACAACGTCTTTTTTGCTTGTTATGCATGTTTTATGTTTAATTAATGTGCAGTTATGTTATTTTGTGTGCTATTTTCTCTTTCAGAATGCTTTTTCTACAGAATAGGTAGTACAGTGTGGGTAATATAGACGCTGTATGTTTGTTGTGTTTGCTAGAGTTTATTTTACCTTCAAAAACATGTCTTTTTTTTTTTCTTTTTTTTTTTTTTCCTTTTTTTTAATTGATGGGGTCCTGGAACCAAACCTATATTTTACCATTAGTTATGTGTTTCGTTATAAGAATTTCGCTTTACGAGTATGCCAGGTGGAACCTAACTGCTCGTACCTTCGGGACCTCCCTGTATATATATATATATATATATATATATATATATATATATATATATATATATATATATATACTATATAATATATATATATATATATATATATATATATATAATATATATATATAATATATTATATATATATATATATAATTAGGGTGTCCCAAAATGCAAAAGTTTTGAAATGTTGCACGCTCGTGTGTTATTCCGGTTCTCTCATAGTAAAACAGTATTGCGTTGAAATTTTGGGCGAATTGAGTAATATTTAGGGGTCCCGACAAAGTGAACATTTAGGTGACGTGACTCGAATTTCAGGATTTTTCTAAATTTCCACTTTTTTTCTCCCTCAGGTTATCAACATGGCAACAAGAGCCGCTAGTAATCTTTGGCTGATCGACAAGGCTCCAATCGATGAAATCACCGGAGCCCGGCTACCATCGAAGGAGCAGGTCCTCCTCTGCTACTACCACCACCACCGGGAGATGGGGAAGACGGCGAGCGGGAGCAGGAAGGCGGTGGTGGAGGAGGTTCTCCCCTTCTGGTCGCGCGCCGGGATTCCGACAAATACAGTAATACACGCCAGCACGAAGCTGTCAAAGCTGGTAAAGGCATACAATGACCTCAAGAAGAACAAGAACAAAGACAGGCCGAAACATCGTATGGATGAGGAGATTTTCAAAGGAGACCTCCAAGAAATCTTCGACCTCGCACACTCCTCCTCTCACCAACGGGCAGACGTGAAGGACGAGGACAAGGAGTTCCTACGGAGTCAGAGAGAAGACAGAGGGGAATCATCCATGGCTGGAATTGACCTCGTGACAGCGAAGAAGGTGGAGAAGCAGGTCGAGCGCGGAACTCGACTCAAGCGGCTCCGGGAACGTGAAGACAGCGACATTGCCAGGCTGACTGAAAGGGCGGAAATCCCAAGCCAAAGCAGTAGCAGCAGCAGCAGTCCTGTGTCGACGACGTCATCACCGGCTCGTGGATCCCGAAGCCAGAGGAAAAAACTCAAAGTCGCCATCGATCTCCGTGAAGGATCTTAACCTCATTTCAACTTGGGATCGAGAGAAGTTGTCGGTGCGGCAAGCAACGTCGACGTTCGCAGCTACCGCTCAAGTTCTTGGAATGGACATTGGGAGTATGGCGGTCTCGAAGAGCACGGTCCATCGAGTACGAATTGCGGGGAGAGAGCAAGCCGCCGAGAAGATCGTGGAACTGCGGAACCAGGAGATACCTGAGAGGTTGGTCCTGCATTGGGACGGAAAACTCCTCCCGTCCCTCTCTGGCGATACGGAGGACCGCATCGCCGTCTCTCTCACAGGGGAAGATGACGCCGAGTTCCTTCTTGGGGTCCCGGCAAGCTCGGATTCGACTGGCAGAAACGTGGCTGCAGTGGTCTTGAAGGAGGTGGACAAAGCGGGCGTCAGGGACAAGATCATCGCCTTCTGTTTCGACACCACGGCTTCGAACACTGGCATGGTGCAAGGTGCTTGCATTCGGATTGAGCAAGAACTCGGACAAAGCTTGCTTTGGTTGGCCTGCCGCCATCATGTCCACGAGGTGATCCTCAAGGATGTCTTCGAAGCCAGCCTCGGCTCTTCCTCTGGTCCTGACATTGGAATCTTCAAACGACTCCGTGATCGATGGTCCTTCGTGGATTCCTCGCAGAGAGAGATGGTGGAAACATCGGAGGACCTCGTAGAGTTCTTCGCCACCAATGACACTGCCAGCAAGCTGAAGGACGACGCATTGGCCTTCCTGAAGGAGGCTCTGATGTCGAAGAACCATCCCAGGGAGGACTATGAAGAACTTCTCCGTCTCTCCTACCTGTTCCTCGGTGGTGAAGGTCCAGCCAAACCATTCCGCCGTCCTGGAGCTCTCCATCAAGCCCTGTGGATGGCCAAGGCCATCTACTGCCTCAAACTTCAGATGCTGAAATCCCAGCTGTCGCAGACTGGTCGAGAGAAGGCCGGAGTGGAACGAGTGGCCCTCTTCATTGCTCTGGTGTACTGCAAGCAATGGCATGAGGCACCGATCTCTGTGAAAGCTCCGTTGAACGACGTGCTCTTCCTCGAGATCCTCAAGACATACCCTGACCAAACTGTTGCCAAGGCAGCAGAACAAGCCCTGCGACGCCACCTGTGGTACGTTTCCGAGGAAAACGCGGGACTGGCCTTCTTCGACTCAAGGATTGATGTGGAGGAGAAGAAGCAGATGGTCAAGGCATTGGACAAGCCCGCCTTGAAGAAGGAACTCAAGCGATTGGAGGGAAAAAAGATGACGATGTCTTCCTCCCTCTCGTCCTTCGTCACTTCGAAGACACGGTCCTTCTTTCAGAAACTCGACGCGGACGAGGGCTTCCTGGCAAAGGACCCGGCATTGTGGGAGGAGGACGACCGATTCAAGGACGCTCGGAAACGGGCACTTGGCCTCCGAGTGGTCAACGATGCCGCGGAGCGCGGCATCGCCCTAGTCCAGTGCTACCTGGGGTCCACGAAGTCGGCCGCACAGAAGTATCTCCTCCAGTTAGTCCACCACCATCGGAAACTTGTGGGGCGGGAAAAGAAGGAGGACCTTCAAAAGAAGGCTTTCTGAATGGAAACAATGAAAACTGTCTGTTTTGGTTTCCTTATAAGTTTCTTTCTAAAAATGTGGGATGTTTTGAGTTTTTTCTTTGTTTTTTAAGGTTATTAGAAAATTGTTTAGTTTGTCGCGACCCCTAAATATTCTCTGAATGTCATCTAATTTCACAGGAACTCTTCTTATGCATGTGTGAACAGAAGTAAAACACGAGCAAGTGAAAAAAACATGTTTCATTTTTTCCCTCTATGATCTTGGGACACCCTAATATATATTATATATCTATATATATATATTATATATATATATTATACTTATAATATATAATATATATATATATATAATTTTATCTTCTATAATAATATAAGCGAAAGTGTGTGTGTGTGTGTGTGTCTGTTTGTATGTCTGTCCGCGATAGGTGCCACCCCCCGTGGCGGAATCCCATCATATGTCAGTTTTGGAACCAGCTCGACCAGGGGAAGGTTTTAAGCCCACTTATGAGATGATCCGATCACTTTTTTTTTTCTTTTTTTTAGCAGCCTATTAGCGAGAATTGTGAAAAAAAAATGTAGGTTGCGAGAATTGAGGAAACCTTGATGTAGGGTGACGGGTAATGGGTGAGTGAATGGGTGGGGTGATGGGTAATGGGTGTGGGTTGATGGGTGAGTGAATGGGTGGGGGGTGATGGGTGAGGGAATAGGTGGGGGGTGATGGGTAATGGGTGAGTGAATGGGTGAGTGGTGATGGGTAATGGGTGAGTGAATGGGTGGGGGGTGATGGGTAATGGGTGAGTGAATGGGTGGGGGGAATACATACATTTCTACATCCATGATTTCAGGAAAGTTAGAAGGGGCTATCTGGAGTCTGTGTTTGGTGGGCCGAAGGCCCACCAAACACAGGTGGTGGGCCAAAGGCCCACCAATAGCCCTAATGGGTGAGTGAATGGGTGGGGGGTGATGGGTAATGGGTGAGTGAATGGGTTGGGGGTGATGTGAATGGGTTGGCGTTAATACATACATTTCTACATCCATAATTTCAGGAAAGCTAGAAGGGGCTATCTGGAGAGTCTGTGTTTGGTGGGCCGAAGGCCCACCAAATAGCCCAGGTGGTGGGCCGGGCCCACCAATAGCCCTCCGCAGGAGCTAGCCAAAAAGGCCGCCCGGAGGGCGGCTTTGCGGCTAGTAATAATATAAGCGCAAGTGTGTGTGTCTATCTGTCTGTCTGTCTGTCCGCGATAGGTGCCACCCCCCGTGGCGGAATCCCATCATATGTCACAGTTTGGGAACCAGCTCGACCAGGGGAAGGTTTTAAACCCACTTATGAGATGATCCGATCACTTATTATTTTTTATTTTTTTTTTAGCAGCCTATTAGCGAGAATTGTGAAAAAAAATGTGGGTTGCGAGAATTGAGGAAACCTTGATGTAGGGTGATGGGTAATGGGTGAGTGAATGGGTGGGGTGATGGGTAATGGGTGTGGGGTGATGGGTGAGTGAATGGGTGGGGGGTGCTGGGTGATGGGTGAGGGAATAGGTGGGGGGTGATGGGTAATGGGTGAGTGAATGGGTGTGTGGTGATGGGTAATGGGTGAGTGAGTGGGTGGGGGGTGATGGGTAATGGGTGAGTGAATGGGTGGGGGGAATACATACCTTTCTACATCCATGATTTCAGGAAAGTTAGAAGGGGCTATCTGGAGAGTTTGTGTTTGGTGGGCCGAAGGCCCACCAAACACAGGTGGTGGGCCGAAGGCCCACCAATAGCCCTAATGGGTGAGTGAATGGGTGGGGGGTGATGGGTAATGGGTGAGTGAATGGGTTGGGGGTGATGTGAATGGGTTGGCGTTAATACATACATTTCTACATCCATGATTTCAGGAAAGCTAGAAGGGGCTATCTGGAGAGTCTGTGTTTGGTGGGCCTTTGTTTGTTTGTTTGTTTGGCTTTTTTAGCCAAAAAGGCCGCCCGGAGGGCGGCTTTGCGGCTAGTATATTTATAAAGTTGGACCCCATGCCTTATATCATTGACACTACATTTAGTAGATCACACAGGCTTACCAGAATCAGCCAGGGCTCGGGCTAGTGAGTCCCTTACACTGAGGAAGTACTGGTTTTCAGGCAGGTATACTTTTGATCCTATCTGAATGGCCCTTTTGAGAAGACTCACAGCATCTGGCAAGTCACCCTTCCTCATGGCCTCTTCACCTGTTGAAGTATAACATGAAAATCAGTTTTGTGCATTCACTGGACTAGGATACACTCCCTATATGATACAATATGAATACTGATCACTTATAATCATGTTAAATCATATCAGAACACATTCTCTACTTGAAAATATTCAAATTCAGGCAAGGAGACTTGGCAATTATGGTTCATTACCAAACACTCCCCTGTTTCATACACTGAGTCAAGTATTGATTCAAGTCAAAGTCATCCATAGCCATCCTGGTATTCTAAAGGTCTTATGACACCATCTACATATATAATTACACTGCATACACACAAATTAGTAAACAGTGCATTTGCTGTAATTAGTTAAAACCAGGTTAAGGCGAAATTCATTGGAATTAAATCCCTTTAACTTACCAGATTCATAAAGAGCATTAACTTTTGAGATAGTTAATACAAGATGTGCAGATGGACGTTGCAGCTTGTGGCATTGCAGACAGAGAAGAATGCCTTGGCTGTCCTCGGCACCACCGCCACCCGGGTCATCTTTGCCCATCCATGAAGAGACTCCACCACAACTCTCACAGTAAAGGCCATTCCAGTGGGCCTAAATATGGATGCAGTTACAAAGAAAGTTGATTGTTAGTTACAGAGTGAAAAATAATGGGAAAATGCAAGAAAAGTAAAAATCTTGTTGAGTTGCACTATATTTGAGAAGAGAAAAAACCAGTGTTGGGTTAGAAAGGGTCACTGTGAAGACCATGTGTAGGAAAATGTGGTATTTATTATCTCTGGTAAATTTCCAGTTCAACATCGAATTCACTTTGGTGGACGAAACTATATTTTTCTGGTGAGTTTTGATGTGTTTTGAATTAATCTGCTAACCATTTCTGTCGCAAACACATATTTTATTATTATTTGTTTATAAGTGATTTATGACAAAAAATATTGAAAAACAAATTGAACCTAGCCAAACCTTTACCTAACCAAATTTTTACCTAACTTTAAAAAAAAGATAAAAAAAAAGTGATATGCAACAGAAACGGTTAACAGATTAATTAAAAACACATTAAAACTCACCAGAAAAAAATGGTTTTGTTCACCAAAGTGAATTCAGTGTCGAACTGGAATACTATCTTATATTTATTAAACTTCACAAAAAAAACAGGCCAAGAAGTTCCCCTCTAATTCCTGCCATTAACCGCTTGAGGCCCAGAACATAATTTGCATTGTAATTTGGCTACCATTAGATGATTTTTAGTGAATATAAGCATTATTTTATAGATATGACCTGTTTAGTATCCTTGTCGACTAACTAATTTAATACATTCAGTCACTTTTCGTAATTTTATGGCTCAACAACATACATTTTTTTATAGCAAAGGAAAGATCTGGGCGTGAAGGGGTTAACAGTAAAAATATAAGATAAGAGGACAGAGTGTGGGAGTACTGGAGCGTGCAAGAACGAGATGTATGGACAGGAGAAAGAGATAACTTCTTTCAGGACTTCCCCTGCAGGTGATATTTCAGGAAACTATTGTCAGAGTAAGCTGAAGCACTAAAAAACTATGACAAATAGAAAGGAGGAACATGAAAACTTTAAACTCTGGGCTGCAAAAACAAAGCTCGTGACCCCATTGTACAAAGCCCGTGACCCCATTGCTATGTAGGGAAAGGTTTTTAAGGTGGTAAATAATTGGAATGGACTCAGTCATTAGGGAGCTTTAAAATGAGGCTAGATAATTTTATGAAAGGGGATGAAAAGTGGATGTAGGTAGTGTTAAGTAACAGGAACTACCATTTGCAGGTTTCACGGTCTCTTGTAGCTTCCTTATTTTTCTTATGTTCTTATTTTTCTAACCTGAATCAAAGGTGTTTACAGGTTGACCATCACTAATCCGGCAATCAATATTCCGGTTCCATCAGTTTTCCGGCATGAATTTCGGAGCGCAGTTTCAAATTTCCCGGGTTGGCGCACCACTGTTTTCGGGAGGCGCCGTTTATGTTTTGATCTTCTTCTTCTTCTTCTTCTTCTTGTGACCTTTTCTGCTTAGTATCGCTTTGTAGGTCGTCTGTCAAGCTCGATCTCGAGCGCTGTACCCAGAATCAGCTGTATGCTCACGCTTCCGACAGCAAACAACCATTCCTTCTCATTTATTTGCCGTAATTGTTAAAATCTGCTGCTGTATAGCCCCATCATGGATTCGGCGAATAAAAGAAGTGGCGTAAAACGCAAACATCGCTCGTTGTCGATAGCAGAGAAAGTTGAACTGTTAAAAAAACTTGATAGTGGTGTGTCTGTGCAAAGTGTTTGTGAAATGTATGGCATTGGGTCTTCAACAGTCTATGATATAAAAAAACATAAAGAAAAAGTGCTGAAGTTCTTTACTGACAGTGGATTAAAAAAGCAGATGTTTGTAAGGAAGTCAATGACAGAAGGAAAAAGTTTTGATCTGGACCAAGTGCTGATAACCGGGTTTAATCTTCATGTAAATGAAGGGACAAAACATCAATAATCCGGAAATTTCGAAAATCCGGCAGTCCTAAAGTCCCGTGGTTGCCGGATTAGTGATGGACAACCTGTACTGCCTAAAACAAGTAAGCTAGGTGCCGTTAACCCCTTGAGACCCAGAACGTAATTTCCATTGTAATTTGGGTACCATTAGACGATATTTAGTGAATATAAGCATATTTTATAGATATGACCTGTTTAGTATCCTTGTCCACTAACTAATTTGGTATATCAGTTACTTTTCGTACTTTTATGACACAGACAATTTTTTATAGCAAAGGAAAGATCTGGGCGTGAAGGGGTTAAGAGGAGCCGAGTCACAACTTTACTTTCCTTCATTCTAAGATAGGACAATACCTTCCTTGCCTACTTACTTCCAGTTTCATATACTCCGGTTGAGTACATGCTTCACACTTGCATGTAAAGAAATACTGCTGTTTTAATGTATCTTGTCTTTCATCCCGGGTTTGACGACAGTAAAACGGCCCTGAAAAAAATGAAACTTTTAGGAAGTCTAAGAATATGCAGATTCTGGTACAATAATTTATCTGGTAATGAGAGACTATATTAGACATATTTAAGCATATAGTACAGAGGTAAAGTGGTAAAGTGGTGTTAGTCAAAATAGTCAAATATACACGTTTTTCTTAACTAGATTCTTAATCATCATCAACATCATCCAAATTTGTCAAACTAAGCCACTGTCTCAAAAAAAAAACCAAGAGGTGGAACAAAAATGCCCACTAACTGCCGGTGCCTATAAGTAGACAGAGAGAGACTTCTTTAAGGGGGCGGTCAATTTAGTTTGGGAGGTGTCTTAAGACTCCTCACTTGAAGTAATTTGAGTCTTATGAAGGTGGAAATAAAAACAGGAGGGGGGGAAGGGGGGGAGGAGGGAGGGGAGAGGAGGAGAGAGAGAGAGAGAGGGGAGAGAGAGAGAGAGAGAGAGAGAGAGAGAGAGGGGAGAGAGAGAGAGAGGGGAGAGAGAGAGAGAGGGGAGAGAGAGAGAGAGCGAGAGCGAGAGCGAGAGCGAGAGCGAGAGAGCGAGCGAGAGAGAGGGGAGAGAGAGAGGAGAGAGAGAGAATTCTAATTACAAAAATGGAGAATTCATTACCATAGCAATTGTTTACTTGATCGCCCGGCTTGATTTTTTTCTATTACTCTAATTACAATAACATCCTTGTAGAAACTGAAAGAAAAAAAAATTGTAAGTATACAGTCATTTTTCAGAGAGACAGTTTCCATATTCTTACACACACAAGACAACACTAGGTAGGATGCAGGTCAATGCAATAAGACTTGGTAGCGAGAGAATGTGCTGAGCAGATCTTCGTAAAGTGTCTCCAAATCAGCGGCAGTCACCACAGCGAGGAAAATCCTCTTTTGTGGTGAAGACCTGAGCTAGAATTTATAAAGGTTCTGTCCCCAAAACAGGCCGGTGACATCAGGAGCACAGGCGTCGGAGCCGGAGGTGCCAGAGGGGCATGCTCCTCCACTTAAAAAAGTGGGAGCAATATCTAAAAAAAATGCACCAATGAATGCTGCAAGATAAACGATAATGGCCTAAACATACTGTTACAGTATAAAGCCAGCGCCTTTGGTCAGGATGACGTAGGCGCGGGAAGTGCTGTGATAGGTTCCAGCACTATGCACTTGGCGCCAAGTACTGTCATTGGTAGCGGTAGCATGCTACCTAGGAAAGCAGCCAAGGGATTGGCTGGCTGGCTTGTGGTGCCAAAAGGCGGGAGGGAGACAACCAGGACAGAGGACGCCGCGTGGCAGTCGAGTGAGGAACAGACTCGAGAGAGGAACGCTGGCAGGCGCTGCCCAGAGGAGACGCCGGCGGCCAGGGAGCAGGGAAGGGCTGTGGTTCCCTCAGAGGCGGGCCAAGGGTAGAGGAAGTCCCTGTGGCTAACGGCGCCTTGGTGAAAGGTGGCATCCGGCTGTGTTCATGTGTGACCCACTGGTGTGTGTGAGAAGGTGCCGCCCTTCCGCCGCCCGGTGGCTTGTAGTAACAAAGGAATGTGGGGTCAACGGATTACTAACTGACCTCACACGTTGTGTATTGTGTTCATGTGTGACCCACTGGTGTGTGTGAGAAGGTGCCGCCCTTCCCCCGCCGGCGGCTGTAGTAACAAAGGAATGTGGGGGTCAACGGATTACTAACTGACCCCATACGAGTGTGTATTGTGTTCACTTGTGACCCACGTGTGTGTGGGAAGATGGCGTCTTCTCGCCCATATAACTAGGTGACTGTGGTAGTGTTGTTCCCCTTGCGACAGCCGTTGAAGAGGTCGGAGGGTTGTGACGTGTACTGTAGGAGTTTTGCCATGAGTACAGGAATGAAGGAAGTGGAGGAGTTTCTCTTCCCTGGGTGTGTGGCATGGGGTGCGTTCAGTAGGGCAATACGTACGGTACGTTGCTAATTCACCGTACATTTTGCTTTACGTATTGCTCTCTCGCACATCGACTCGAGGAGGTGGTTTGCCGCTGAGTTGCCAGCTCGCGCCACAATAAGTTATGTAAAAAAAGGCCCAAAAAAGCCTTTCCTCTTACTCTCTCTTCTTCTTGCCTCCTTAATATCTAATTTCCTGCTGTTATAACTTTCTGCTGCATCAAATACAGGGGCATCACAAGGTATTCTGCCAAAATAAGAATAGCCACAGCGATAAATTTCGACAGCTGCCATCTTGGTAGCAAAATGTTTTGTGAATCGTTCAGTAGGGAAGAGACGATACGTATAGTGCGGGTGAACCCTACTGAACGCAGCCATGGTGTGTGGAGTGAGTGGCCCGGTGTGACCGTGGGTAAGTGGCGTAAACCGCCCCAGGTAACACAACGCTCTCCCCTCCTGCACAGACATCAAACCTGTAGGTAAGGTTGTTACGACGTGGTGGAAGGTAAAGTTCGTAACAATACCATGAAAAGTGGAAAACAAGTATGCATGGGAAAAAAAATCTGCAAATATTGAGGTTCAAAAATATTTGTAACTAAGTATTTGTAAATTTTACAGATTTGGAAACTGATGCATAACGCAGGGGTTGCTGCGACCTGTCTCTCCCTTTACTGCATGTGTAGTTCAGGGACACTAGCATTGTAGGGTGAACTCATCCTCCACACATGTAAATATCATACAGGTCCACATGACAGATAAATATCTTCAAATGATGAAATGTGGTTTACGAACCACAAAACTGTCTATGTAAATTTCCTTGTGAAGGCAATCAATGCAGGCAATTTAGGGCTAAATTACACTTATCATAGTGGTACCACACAAAAAAACAGCCTTTTACATTGAAGTACAAAAACAAGACCTATAATGGAAAGAGCACTGTTGATAATGTTTGGTTTGCAGGAGTGGTTCATCATGCTGGACGTGGGGTAGATGGCGCAGGCCACTCTCACTTGCTGGATCTGCTCCACCTTGCTGTCGGATTCTGAAAATATATTTGAATTTGAAATAAAATGGTGCATTTTCATGCATATAAGTTGTTTTTCAAATACGTTCTGCCTGCTTTACCGCCTTCCCTGTGTGGTGCTGACTTTCTTGGTCTTTGGTGGCAAGAGTCATCACACAAACACACATTAAAATACAAGAGTTCCGATCAAATGTTTGGAAATTGGATCAAAATTAGTTCCAACAACATAATTCACCTTGAGTCTCCAGTGGATATAGTATTATATTGTTTGCAATCCATCTCCTTGCAGTTGAATTATCCCATCAAAATAAACTTATCACTTTTCTCCATTTATGAACTGAACTGCTTGGTTGTATCCTTTAAATCCCTTCTGCCACTTGACTCTTCAGTAATTCAATAGCCAAAGCATCATGTAATTTCTTGCAGCAATCTGCATTCTTAACAGGTTTTTGTATTTTGGCATCATCAGCAAATATATTCTAATAGCTTCCTTCTGTAATTTTCCTGCACAGCATTTATATAATTAAATAACTTAATTGGTGCTAATATGAACCCTGAGGGACTCTACTTGTTACCTCCATTTAGGAAGAGAAGAGAAGAGAAGTGTGTGTGTGTTATTTACCTAGTTGTAACATACAGGAAAAGAGCTATGCTCGTACTGTCCCATCTTTCCAAATCTACTATTATCCAGCTTGCCTTTGAAGTCCTGAATACTTCTTGCATTAATCACTTTTGCATCAAGGTTGTTCCAGGCTTCTATGCTTCTAAAACGGGAAGCTGTATTTTTTTATGTCCTCTTGCATGTTGTCCTTTTCAATTTCTTCTCATGACCTCTTGCACTTCTATCATCCCACACAAACAGATCTTCTCTTATCAATTTTTTCCAGACGTGTGTGTGTGCGTGTGTGTGTGTGTGTGTGTGTGTGTGTGTGTGTGTGTGTTGTGGTGTGTGTGTGTGTGTGTGTGTGTGTGTGTGTGTGTGTGTGTATTTATCTAGTTGTATTTTACAGGGCCTGAGCTGCACTCGTATGGCCCCGTCTTATCATTCATCCTTAGTGTTGGCCACCCCGGGAGGCGGGTCACAACCCCCGGGTAACACCTGGTACCCATTCATTGCTGAGTGGACAGGGGCTCGGGTTTTAAGGAAACAGCCCATCTGTCTCCGCTCTGCCTGGGGATCGAACCCGGGACTTCTCGGTTGTGAGCCGAGCGTGCTATCACTACACTACGGAGTACCCTAAGTGTGTGTGTGTATGTGTGTGTGTGTGAACCCTTACTATGAAAGACATGAAATGGTATTCAACACAACTTGACAGGTGGTAAACAGGTGTGACGAATACTAAAGATTTGAAAAACAAATAAACAAATAAATAAATATCACAATCATTATCACTGCAAATATAGATATAGTTATCATTATCATTACTATAACTATCATTATAATTTGGAAAAAAAGGAGAAATACACTTGTGATTAACCCCTTCACGCCCAGATCTTTCCTTTTATATAAAATTGTGTATTGTTAGCCATAAAAATAAGAAAAGTAACTTAATATACCAAATTAGCTCGTGGACAAGGATACTAAACAGGTCATATCTATAAAATATTGCTCATATTAATTAAAATCGTCTAAAGTAGCCAAATTACAATGGAAATTACGTTATGGGCCTCAAGGGGTTAAAACTAGCTCACCACACTGTGCTGGCATGATCTGGGTGATGGCGTGGGCGTTGGACACCAACTGGGCAATGTGCCGCATCACCACAGACGCCAGCTGGGACACATCAAGGTCGGCTTTATGCGTATTTTCATCTATGTTTTCCTCTATGAAATTTGTTCTATCAGAAATTGCAGTTGCCAGAAGAATTGCAGCCTGAAATACAATAAAGTATTACACAGGTATTAAATTACATATACATACATTAACATTACATTCATACATACATTAACATTACATTCATACATACATTAACATTACATTCATACATACATTAACATTACATTCATACATACATTAACATTACATTCATACATACATTAACATTACATTCATACATACATTAACATTACATTCATACATACATAACATTACATTCATACATACATTAACATTACATACATACATACATTAACATTACATTCATACATACATTAACATTACATTCATACATAAATAACATTACATATACATACATAACATTACATTCATACATACATTAACATTACATTCATACATACATTAACATTACATTCATACATACATTAACATTACATAACATACATAACATTACATTCATACATACATACACATTACATATACATACATTAACATTACATATACATACATAACATTACATATACATACATAACATTACATATACATACATTACATTACATATACATACATAACATTACATATACATACATAACATTACATATACATACATAACATTACATTCATACATACATTACATTACATAGTGCATTAGTTTACATGTCTTGAATTTCACAAGCTATCCGTCATAGGAAGCGCACAGAAACAGTATCAGAACTTGAAGATGTGTTGTGCAGAGCATGATATAGATAGTGAGAAATTATATATTGACTTCAACTCTACAAGCAGTACTGGGATAACCTCGGCAAAATGTTCACTATCCCTACATCTTGCAGGTTCAGAAATTCTAAGAGATCAATACGTATATTGAAGATACAAGTCATTAGGTTTCTTTTGCCCTTGACCCAGTATGTATTTCCATTGTAATTTGGGTGCCACTGGACGATGTTTAGTAAATATAAGCAATATTTTTAAAAATGAACTGTTTAGTATCCTTATGACTAAAAAATTGTATATTAGTTACTTTTCGTAATTTTATGGCTTACAATGGACAATTTTTTATAGCAAAGGAAAGATCTGGGCGTGAAGGGCTTAATGATACATGAAAAATGGTTGGTACGAAGTCTGCAAGTATGCCCAGGGAATAAATATGAGAAAAAAGATAAACAGAGCATATATGTGCATCTTATCTGTTCACTATCTTACCTCAGTCATATATAGTTTACAGATATCCTCTTCTTGACAATGTACTATTTCCTATAAAAAGTTCTGCTCCTTCACACATGTCAACAAGATATTGCTTTGCTTCACTTACAAATCTCAATTAGCCACCCCCCTTTTTATACTCTCTTACTGTCTTCTTTATAGGGACTGGCAACTAAGCAGGCTATTTTTTACTTCTTCTTTTTTAACAATAATAACAATAACAATTTTGAACAATAGATGAGGTACTATAGGTAAAACAAGTAGCGGTGCATAGGGGTCCCATGAATACTGTAAACATTCGGTCAAAGGCTGATGATATGGGAGGGTTTTCGTTTTCTTCGTTCATAGTGTCAGAATGTTTTCACGCATATAGTGCCACCGATACTTGTTTTACCCATAGTACATAAGCCAGTCCTTTGTGATGTAAAAGAAAGACAAAAATATCATGAAAATACAACACTAACCAGACAATACTGAAGCTGGTCTTCCAGGAGACAACGGTTGAGGTGCGGCAGTAAGTGGTAGACTGCACGGTACTTATTAACCATGTCAGGCCCGTTGTACACTCCACTCTCTCCAATTCCTGCTGTTCTGCCTTCAACCTCCTCTTCTCTGTTGTGTAACATGAATATGAAATCCCTGAAGTGATGAAATACGGATGGATTGATAACTCATAAATTTCATAAAATTAACCCCTTCATGCCCAGATCTTTCCTTTGCTATAGAAAATTGTCTGTTGTCGAGCCAAAAAATTAAGAAAAGTAACAAAATATAACAAATTACCCTAGGGGAAACAAAGGGTATTAAACAGGTCATATCTATAGAATATTGCTTATAGTCATTAAAATTGTCTAATGGTACCCAAATTACAATTGAATTTACGCTCTGGGTCCAAGGGGTTAACAGTACAGATATCATAGACTGAGTTTGAGGATAATTCGAACTAAACTAAAAATGATGGAGGCCTGTAAAGAGATAAGGATTGAACCATCAAAACAGCTAACGTTAAATCTCTATTTAAAAGAGCAGATTTCAGGAGTAGCCTACCATAATAATGTGCTCATCATAGTCATCTGGTATAGTACTTTTAAACAATGATTATCTCAGATTAACAAAATGTATGTAGTACTGAAAAGTTTGGCGTCCCATGGTCGGTCAGTAGAGAGATATTACTGCGAGTAATTTAAAAGGAATGGGAAAAATTTTACTTAATATGTATTTGGAGCCTTTGCCCAGGAACTTTTTACCATGATTCTACATCCCAGTAATCCATAATAAGTTACTTTGATGAAGTAAAAGATAGTAAAACATCATTTAGAATAACAATAGCTGAAAATCCAAACCTTAGAACAGTAGAGGAGGAATGTATATAATCTCCCATCAGGGGGGTGCCATTACTAAGTGTGTGTGAGGGGGTCGTCATTTGCACAGCGTCCAACCATTTTCCTGCCCTAGCCTATTAGTGAAATTTGGCACCATGGCATTTCCCTTATCACCTACTCAAAGCCTGGAAACAAGCAGCCACACTCGCCCCTCAGTTATGAAAGTAACGATGGATGGACGTGACATGTCCACTTGACCGGGAAAGTTCTCTAAGAAGAAGAAACAAAGCTCTCAAAGAGGTCATCCAAAAGCCACAGACTGATCTCACCACTTCCATGACAGGCAGGAAAATTTACAGGCACCTGAAGCCTTAAAAGCTTTCTATCCATTGTGTGTCCCACTTCATTAAACCTTCCCCTCCTGTACATCTAACTAACCCCTCTTCTTCATAGATTATTTCAGATAAAGTTACAATACATAATATTAAAAACTTTTTTTGACAAACTTGCAACAGTTTTGGAAGCTCGTCTTGATTAAACTTTGGAAATTAATGACGGCAACAAACTAAATGCTATGTGTTTGATTAAGTCTTAAGCTTAAAATGAAAATGCAAAAACTAGAGTTGAGCTTACAAAGTAAATACATGCATTACAAAGGACATGTACGATATAAGACTAACCTGATGTCACAGTAGGTTTCCATCTGTGATCAAATGACCCTCAGGGCGAGATGGGCGATGCCAACAGAAGAAAGAATGTGGAAGGGTCCCACATTCATACTGATGCCATGGCACACTGGCCTTTTTACAATCTTCGTTGCAGAAAATTGCATCATGACAGCTGCTACATCTGCCAGGAAACGTTCAGCTACTAATGTTTTCTTTAATGTACATAATAAAATCCAAATTTTGTTGAATATCTAAACAAAATAATTACATTATTCACCTTAAATTGCATTCTTTAGACACTCAATTATGGTTACTTACGGATACGAATTCACAATTTTTGAGAAGCAGGTGTGACAGTGCGTTTTTTGATGCTTAGGAAGGAGGATTGCAGCGTAGGGCTTCTCCACGACCACTTCAGACCCTTTACCGACCTCTTCCATCGCAACAATGTGACGGCCGTACTTCTCGTTTTCTCTGAAGAGGCAAAATATGATAAATTTCACTCCTACAGAGTTTGTCTTATTTTTGTTTTATCTTTCTACTGTATATGAATTCCATCAAATCATACAAAACCAAATGTGTCGGGACATGTGTATATGTGACAAGGGTAAGGAACGTGTCAGGGGTGGTCCATTGTACAAGTTTGATGGTAATGAGGGGGGTTATGCAGGGCAAAATTCGGGATAATATTTTGAAGGCTATTTAAAATGAAAGAAATCACAGAACCAGCAGTAATTCACTAGGCGGTTAAAATTGAGGAATGTTTATGATAGAAAGTGAATACTTGGGGCCTAAAATAAATTTGGGGGAAAAATGACCAAGTGGAAGGGGAAAAACCACAAGGGCCCTAAAGGCGGGAAAGCAGGAAAGTTATTTTAGCAGTCTTTTAATGTACAACTTTTTCCCCCTATTCTCGTTTACTAAAATTTTAAAAACTTTTATAATAGATAATGGGTTTTAAAAGAAGTTACCGATTTGCCGTGCATAAGACGCAACCCCCGAAGGAGCACCCCTATTTTAAAAAGAGGTTTTTTTTGAAAAAAAAAATATTGGTGTTTTGAGGGGGGAAAAAAATCGTAAAAATTTTCAAAAGTTATTAAAAAAAAAAAAAAGGGTTTTTTGGGGAAAACAAATGATTATGAGCAGTACCTCGAACAATTTGACAGTCAATAAATGTGAAGAAAATTTTTTCTAGTTAAAATGTAAAAGGGAATAAGGGGTTTAAAATCGGTCATACATATTTCAGATGCCCCCCCGAATTGATATTTTAATTTTTGCTACCAAGCATATAGCTTAATTTAATGTTGAGATGCCTTTTTGCTTTTTTGCTATGTGTTTTTTACTTTTTGGAATTTTGAAGATAGATATTGGGTTTTTTTTGGTAGTGTGCTTTTAAAGTCCTAGGATCTTACCTACATCATCGAGTAGCTTTTTTCATTTGAGTATTTTGAGCCCCTTTCCCGGGCGCAATTTAAAAAATTTAATTTTAATTTCACATAGTACCGAAAATTACCGTTATTTAGGCAGAAAGTTAAAGTTAGGTTTTAAACAGATTAGGTTAGGGTTTGAGGGGGGGTTTGGTTTAAACAGATGATATAGAGAAAAAAAACGAAAATTACCAAAAATATGGCAGTGTGAAGGTAGCAATTTTGCGGGAATTGGAGGGGCAGGTTGCCCCCCCCCCCCCACGGTAAACAAACATTGTGTCCAAAAAACGGGGCCAGTTAAATTTAAAACACAAAAACTTTCAGGAGACTAAGTTTCGGCCCGAAGCGGGGGGGGCCCATAACAAATATTTACGAAGATATTTAGGGAAAACTGTTTGTAAGGTAGCCATCTCTACCTTTTGTTATTTTTGTAATTGTTGAAGGGGGACCGTTTCGACGATCGGGGGATCGGGATATTTCCCTGGTTTCACCTTAATCTATCACGTCACAAGGATTTATTAGTCTTCTTCAGGAAGGTAAGGTGAAGGGCCCCCTTTAAAAAAAAACACTCTTTTAAAATTTCACCCCCCGGGAGCCTTA
>JACEEZ010012615.1:885244-887250 GCA_016584305.1 Chionoecetes opilio | reverse complement strand
AGAAAAAGGAAGGGAGGGGGAAAGGAAGAGAATAAGGGGAAAGAAGAAGAGGAGGAGGAAGAAGAGGAGGAGGAGGAAGAAGAGGAAGATATCAGAAAATACCTCATATAGATCTTCCTATTTTCTTCAATTTTGTTTTTCAATTTATTCGTGAAAGAAAAAAAAATGAAAAAAGTGGAGAAAATAAAAAAGTGAAAAAATATCGTTCTTTTAGGAAATGTCAAGAAAGCAGAAACGCTATTAATTTTTTGTCTGTCTATAAACACCTGTGACTATAAAGAAAATAAATCAGATCAATAAGATAACAGAACAAAATATATTATCATGGCGAAGAATTTCAAATCAAAACAAAGTGTGCAAATCCTAAAGGAACCCAAATATCGACATTGAAATTTTTTTTTTTAAACGGACACAGAAAATGAAAATAATAGGAATAAACAAGACAATGGAAATAATAGGAATAAACAACAAACAAAAATAAACAAGACAAAACAAAATACAGAAACAAACAAACAACAACAACAATAAAAAATACGTCATATGAAGTAAAAAAAAGGGGGAAAAAAAACTGAGTGCCTAAAAAAAAAAAATAACAAAGAAGAAAAAAAAGACTACTACTACTACTACTACTACTACTACTACTACTACTACTACTACTACTACTACTACTACTACAACAGAACGTCACACACATGAAGAAAAACAAGGAGAAAGACGAGACACACAGTAAAACCAAGAAGGAGAAGAAGAAAGAAGCGCCTACAGATACCAAAGGAGGAGGAGGAGGCGAAGAAGGAGGAGGAGGAGGAGGAGGAGGAGGAGGACTAGGAGGAGGAGGCATCAAGGGCATAATAACAATTCCTTTAGGAGTAGCAACAGGAGGCAGGAGGCATAGGAAGGAAGGTAATAGGACGTCTGTAGCGGCCTCGATGAAGGAGAGTAAATTGGTGATTCTTGGAGCGGGAGGCGTTGGCAAGACCTCACTGGTGCTACAGTTTCTACAGGGCTTCTTCTCTACAGCTTATAAACCCACTGTGGAGGATTGCTACAGTCACACCCTACAGCTGCCTAGTGAGTGTGGGGGGGTGTTGTGGGGTGGGGGGTGGGGGGTGTATGTGTGTGTGTGTGTGTGTGTTGGTTGTAATTTTTTTTTTGTGTGTGTGGTTATATATGGTATGTTTGTGTGTGTGTGTGTGTGTGTAGGTGTGTGTGACTGTGTAAGTGTGTGTGACTGTGTAAGTGTGTGTGGTGTGTGTGTGTGTGTGTGTGTGTGTGTGTTTTGGTTGATAATTTAGTGTTTACTGTTTATATATTATGTGTGTGTTTTTTTTTTTCTCTCTCTCTCTCCCTCTTCTCTCTCTCTCTCCTCTCTCTCCTCTCTCTCTCTCTCTCTCTCTCTCTCTTCTCTCTCTCTCTCTCTCTCTCCGAACAGGTACACGGGTTCGAATAGAGAGAGAGAGAGATGTAGAGAGAGAGAGAGAGAGGAGAGAGAGAGAGAGAGAAGAGAGAGAGAGATGGAGAGCCGCTTTTTTCCAAATAACGCCACACAGCCTCTTAAACTGTACTCCTCTTTCTTTCTTTCTTTCTTTCCTTCTTTCTTTTCATTTACTTTAACTCGTGTGCAAGATCTAAAGACAGCCTGATATATCTCTCTCTCCTATCCTCTCTCGTCCTCTCTCTTACTCTCTCTCTCTCTCTCTCTCTCTCTTCTCTCTCTCTCTCTCTCTCTCTCTCTCTCTCTTCTCTCTCTCTCTCTCTCTCTCTCTCTCTCTCTGTCTTTACGTCTGTCTGTCTGTCTTTACGTCTGTCTCTGTATCTATTTATGTTTGTCTCTCTCGCTCTCTCTCTCTCTCTCTCTCTATTTCTCTGTCTGTCTCTCTCTCTCTCTTTCTCCCTGTGTCTTATTCTCTCTGTGCCTCTGTCTCTCTCTCTTTCTGTCTGTCTATCTCTGTCTGTCTCTCTCTCTCTCTCTCTCTCTCTCTCTCTCTCTCTCTCTCTCTCTCTCT
>JACEEZ010012615.1:877744-880244 GCA_016584305.1 Chionoecetes opilio | reverse complement strand
CAACAAGGTGGATTTGGAGAGAGAGCGCGCGGTCAGTTTCCAGCGGGCACAAGACTGGGTGGACACTTCGATGGCCAACGCCTCGTACCTGGAGACCTCGGCGAAGTACAACATCAACGTCGGGGAACTCTTCAAACAGCTCCTCATACGAACTTACGGTCTGGCGAACAACGAGATGGTAAATATAACACTTCTTTTTTTACACTTGTCTATAGGATTATATTGTCCTCATGAAAAATTTGAGTGTGTGAGGGAAAGAGAGAGGGGGAGAGAGGGAGTTTTTATCCTTCTCTATGGTAAATATAATGTTTTTTATCCTTTTCTATTGCCCTGATGAACATTTTTAGTGTGTTAAGGTAGATAATGACTAGATATAACCCTGTATTGGCCCTTCTCTTTTGCCCTCGTGAAAAAAAATAGTGTGTTAGGTTAGGTGAGGTGAGGTTAGGTTAGGTGAGGTGAGGTGAGGTTAGGTTAGGTGAGGTTAGGTTAGGTTAGGTGAGGTGAGGTGAGGTGAGGTGAGGTGAGGTGAGGTGAGGTGAGGTTAAGTTAGGTGAGGCTAGGTGAGGTGAGGTGAGGCTAGGTGAGGTGAGGTGAGGTTAGGTTAGGTGAGGTGAGGTGAGCTGAGGTGAGGTGAGGTGAGGTGAGGCGAGGTGAGGTGAGGTGAGGTGAGGTTAGGTGAGGTGAGGCGAGGCGAGGCGAGGCGAGGCGAGGCGAGGCGAGGCGAGGCGAGGCGAGGCGAATATAACAGTTTTTACTCTTTTCTGATGGCCTGACAAAAAAAATGAGTACAGGTTCAGTAGTTCGGCATTTAGTTTCAATACCACGTGTCCTGTATTTCCGAGGTATTTTATTTTTTCTTCGTCTATTTATCTTATTATCATATATACATATCATTTTTTTTTCTTTTCTTCTATTCTTCTATTAATTTCCGTCTACAATTAGGTATTCTGCTATATTTTCCATTTTGCATTTGTATCTACTACGTATGCCTCCTTATGTTCTTATGTCTCGCGGCCTCTTGTAGCTTCCTTATATTCTTATGTTCTTATGTCTCGCGGCCTCTTGTAGCTTCCTTATGTTCTTATGTTCTTATGTCTCGCGGCCTCTTGTAGCTTCCTTATGTTCTTGTGTTCTTATGTCTTATGGTCTCTTGTAGCTTTCTTATGTTCTTATGTTCTTATGTCTTACGGCCTCTTGTAGCTTCCTTATGTTCTTATGTCTCGCGGCCTCTTGTAGCTTCCTTATTTTCTTATGTTCTTATGTCTCGCGGCCTCTTGTAGCTTCCTTATTTTCTTATGTTCTTATGTCTCGCGGCCTCTTGTAGCTTCCTTATTTTCTTATGTTCTTATGTCTTATGGCCTCTTGTAGCTTCCTTATTTTCTTATGTCTTATGTCTCGCGGCCTCTTGTAGCTTTCTTATGTCTTATGTCTCGCGGCCTCTGTAGCTCCTTATTTTTTTGTTCTTATGTCTCGCGGCCTCTTGTAGCTCCTATTTTTTTAGTTCTTAGTCGCGGGCCTCTTGTAGCTTCCTTATTTTCTTATGTTCTTATGTCTTATGGCCTCTTGTAGCTTCCTTATTTTTATGGTTCTTATGTCTCGCGGCCTCTTGTAGCTTCTTATTTCTTATGTTTTATGTTTATGGCCTCTTGTAGCTTCCTTATGTTCTTATGTTCTTATGTCTTATGGCCTCTGTAGCTTCCTTATGTTCTATGTTTATGGCCTCTTGTAGCTTCCTTATGTCTTATGTTCTTATGTCTTATGGCCCTTTAGCAGTTCCTTATTTCTTTGTTCTTATGTCTCGCGGCCTTGTAGCTTCTAGTTTCTATGTTCTATGTCTCGCGGCCTCTTGTAGTTCTTCATTATTCTTATGTTCTTATGTCTCGCGGCCTACTTGTAGCTTCTTATCTTCTTATGTTCTTATGTCTATGGCCTCTTGTAGCTTCCTTATGTTCTTTGTTTATGTCTCGCGGCTCTTGTAGCTTCCTTATTTCTTTATTTTTATGTCTTATGGCTCTTGTAGCTTCTTATGTCTTTGTTCATTATGTCTTATGGCCTTTGTAGCTTCCTTATGTTCTTATATTCTTATGTCTTATGGCCTCTTGTAGCTTCCTTATGTTCTTATGTTCTTATGTCTTATGGCCTCTTGTAGCTTCCTTATTTTCTTATGTTCTTATGTCTCGCGGCCTCTTGTAGCTTCCTTATTTTCTTATGTTCTTATGTCTTATGGCCTCTTGTAGCTTCCTTATGTTCTTATGTTCTTATGTCTTATGGCCTCTTGTAGCTTCCTTATGTTCTTATGTTCTTATGTCTTATGGCCTCTTGTAGCTTCCTTATTTTCTTTTGTTCTTATGTCTTATGGCCTCTTGTAGCTTCCTTATTTTCTTATGTTCTTATGTCTCGCGGCCTCTTGTAGCTTCCTTATGTTCTTATGTTCTTATGTCTCGCGGCCTCTTGTAGCTTCCTTATTTTCTTATGTTCTTATGTCTTATGGTCTCTT
>JACEEZ010012615.1:862744-872744 GCA_016584305.1 Chionoecetes opilio | reverse complement strand
AAAATCATAATTTAGATTTTTTTTGCAAAAAACAGTTATGTGAATTTTTTTTTTTATTTCCTTGACATATTTTGCCGATCTCTGCTGATGTCATGACAGCTGACTTGAGAACAAAAGTTACTGATGTGATTATTTTAGATTTATTTTACGTCATTGGATAAAAATATGACAGTTAGGATTGTTAGTGTTAATTAAACTAGGGAATAAATAGATCGTGAAATGAATAGAGGGAAAAATAAGATCATGACACAAGAAGGAAAATGAGATCATTAAAGAAAATGGAAAAATATAAGTCAAGAAAAAAAAAAAAGAATAAGTCGAGGAATTATGCAAACAAACAAACATGTTTAGGTACTCCGTGGTGTAGGGGTAGCACGCTCGATTCACAACCGAGAAGTCCCGGGTTCGATCCCCGGGCGGAGCGGAAACAGTTGGGCTGTTTCCTTAAAACCCGAGCCCCTGTCCACCCAGCAGTGAATGGGTGCCAGGTGTTAGCCGGGGGTTTGTAACCCGCCTCCCGGGGTGCTGGCTTCGGCCAACACTATAAGCACTAGCAGACAGCTCTCTAGGGGTAGTCTGAGAGAGCTGTCTGGTTACAGCGGAGATCCATCTCAGCTGCGTCGATAACTGACGAAATTATTCAAACATCAACATCAAACATCAACATCAACAAGTAAGGTAGTTTAGAAAAATATTAAAGGTAATGAAAATATTGAAATACAAAATAGTTCAATGAGATAATGAAAGTAAGATAGGATAAGATCACTGTGATGCAGGGAGGAAGGAAAGCCTAGAGTACAGAGGGGAGGAGGGAGTGCTAGGTAGAATGAGGAGAGAGTAAAAGATGGATCAAGGGAAAGAGGAAATAAGGAGAAAGGGGAAGAGGAAATAAGGAGAAAGGGGAAGAGGAAATAAGGAGAAAGGAAAGGAGGTTGATAAAGGGGAAGAGGGAATAAGGAGAAAGGAAAAGTGGGAATAATAAGGAAGATAAGGAGGAAGAAAAAAGATGGATAAAGGGGAAGAGAAAAAGGGGAAAAAGGAAAAAGGAGATGAAAAAGGGGGGAGGAAAATGAATAAAGGGGAGGGGGGGAAAATTAGGGAAGATAAAAAGGGAAAAGAAACCCAAATAAGGAGAAAGGAAAAAATTTTTTAAAAGGGGAGGAGGGGAAAGGAATAAAAATAAAGGGGAAAACAAAAAAATTAGGTGAATTTTAGAAATTAACGGTTAATAAGCTTCAAATTTCCTATTTCTAATTACCACTTGATGAAAACATTTTTTTATTTTTCTTTGAATAAAAGGTTTAAGTGGGAGGCTTTGGGTTTAAAAGGAGTGGATAATTCATATGGAAAATTTGGTTTTATATGTTAAGTAAAATCAATTATTCACGCTTGTCCAAATGTTCTTTTAATTTAAAAACCCCCCAATTTTCTGATTTGGCAAGAGTAGGCCTCCTTTAAAAAACCCTTTTAAACCATTTTTTAATTTTAAATTGTAATCAATATTCCATTTAAATATTCCTAAAACACAACCCCATTAAAACATCAAAATTATTAAACAGTATTAATTCCACCCTTACCTTTAAAAAACCTTAATAAAATTCCATATATAAATGAATTATATTTAATTAAAACAAACCCTACACACAAAATATCTACGGTCTGTACCTTTAAATTTTATTTCTTATTTCTATTTAAATTTACCGTAACAAAACCCAATTACCAGATCAAATAACCTAAAACCTTCAACAAAACTTACTTATAATCAAATATTCATTTTTACCATATCATAACATCCTTACCATATCATAAACATCATTACCATATCATAAACATCATTACCATATCATAAACATCATTACCATATCATAAACATCATTACCATATCATAAACATCATTACCATATCATAAACATCATTACCATATCAAAAAACATCATTACCATATCATAAACTTTCTTTACCATATCAAAAAACATCATTACCATATCATAAACATCATTACCTTTATCAAAAACATCATTACCATATCATAAACATCATTACCATATCATAAAATCATTACCATATCATAAACATCATTACCATATCATAAACATCATTACCATATCAAAAAACATCATTACCATATCATAAACATCATTACCATATCATAAAATCATTACCATATCATAAACATCATTACCATACATAAACATCTTACCATATCATAAACATCATTACCATATCAAAAAACATCATTACCATATCATAAACATCATTACCATATCATAAACATCATTACCATATCATAAACATCATTACCATATCATAAACATCATTACCATATCATAAACATCATTACCATATCATAAACATCATTACCATATCATAAACATCATTACCATATCATAAACATCATTACCATATCATAAACATCATTACCATATCATAAAACTCATTACCATATCATAAAACCATTCATTTACCATATCATAAACATCATTACCATATCATAAACATCATTACCATATCATAAACATCATTACCATATCATAAACATCATTACCATATCATAAAACATCATACCAATCATAAACATCATTACCATATCATAAACATCATTACCATATCATAAACATCATTACCATATCATAAACATCATTACCATATCATAAACATCATTACCATATCATAAACAGTTATACATGTCCAGAAAACACTTGTAAGCTCTTAGAATAGCCTTAATTACCATATCAATGCAGTTATCTTATGAAGCAGTAATACAACCTAATTACCTAAATCTTCATATCAGACAACAAAATCGATACTGTAGATAATCGAATAGCTTAGTTTTTTTTTTTTTATGGTATGAAAAGATTCCCACTCCCTTAGCATAGCGTTAATTACCATAGGAATCCAAATTTATCGATGAGGTGATAACACGGAACATAAATCCCCTTCCCTACCAAAACTCTTTTGTTAACAATTTTAAATGTAATCATTTATTTTATTATCTATATCTTTTATGTCTCAAAAAACACTTATAGGTCCTTAGAATAGTTGAAGAATTAGTATAACAACCCAACCACCTTGACCTTGGGTTGGCAACAGCGACGCGCCACCGCCGCCACCGCCACCCCGTGACGTCATCGCCCAACATGGCGGCGGGGAAGGAGGTGGTCCACTCGCTCCTCATATTTTAGTGATTTTCAGCCGTCCTGTAACGTTTTCCATTGGCACAAGCTGTATAGTATATTCACGGTGCCTTACACGGACCAAGAAGCGACGTGGGATGCAGGAAAACGGGGTAAAGGAAGGAAATCGGACGCTGCAAGGGATGGCGTGAGCTTTGTAGGAAAGTAAGTGGAAATTTCTCTGTTGTTGTTGCCTTGCCGGACCGCCCCTGAGGGAGGCCCTGAGGGAGGCCCTGGGCTGGCTCGGGTTGTCCCACGCAGGGCCCGTGGTGCTGTGCTGCATCTCGGACAGACAGCTGCCAGGGGTGTCCAGGTGGTGTCTGGGCGAGGGGTGTGAGGGCCGAGGGCTGAGGGCACGGCGCCATCAGTGTCTTGGGATGTGTTGGTGATGTAGTTCAGTACAGTTGTGGGTCGGGAGTCTGGCCTTTTTCAACGGCACTCCCTGACGTGTTTCTTCTTGCTGTCTGGCTCTTTCATTTGTTGTCTTCTCTTATTCTATCTTATTAGTTTCTTTCTTTTTCTTTCTTCTTATTTTCTCTGGTCATCCAAAAACTGTTGATTGTTCTTTTTGCTTCTTCCACATTCCCCTCTCCAAACAAATACTCCCCCACTATAGCCTCTTCCTCCTCTAAGTAAGGTTGTTGTAGCCTCTTCCTCCTCTAAGTAAGGTTGTTGTAGCCTCTTCCTCCTCTAAGTAAGGTTGTTGTAGCCTCTTCCTCCTCTAAGTAAGGTTGTTGTAGCCTCTTCCTCCTCTAAGTAAGGTTGTTGTAGCCTCTTCCTCCTCTAAGTAAGGTTGTTGTAGCCTCTTCCTCCTCTAAGTAAGGTTGTTGTAGCCTCTTCCTCCTCTAAGTAAGGTTGTTGTAGCCTCTTCCTCCTCTAAGTAAGGTTGTTGTAGCCTCTTCCTCCTCTAAGTAAGGTTGTTGTAGCCTCTTCCTCCTCTAAGTAAGGTTGTTGTAGCCTCTTCCTCTAAGTAAGGTTGTTGTAGCCTCACACTTTTCTTTCTTTCATTACTGTAGGCTGGGCACCATAGCAGAAAATGTTTTGTAGTGTTGCAAGGCATTGAGAAGCATCGTTGTGAAGGGTGTTGTCTGGTGATCGCTGTGAACTGCTGTGGTGACTATCATATTGTTGTGCGGGGCGTCAGGGCGATGTAGTTAAAAGACTTGTCAGGGCACGCGGCCTCTCGTGATTAGGGATAACAGGAACTACCACGTGTACGCCTCGCGGCCTCTTGTAGCTTTCTTATTTTCTTATGTTCTTATCATATTACCGGTATTTTGGTTTTCCGGTATCCCGGTATTGGTATTGGTATTGACTCGGTATATCGGTATCGGTATATTATTTGGTCGGTATTGGATTTCGGTATTATGTTTTTTTTTTTTTTTTCTCGAAACAGACTCCGGTATTAATTTACGATAGGACCAAACTTTCCTACACAATTGGGAGCATGGTTTTTGTTTACCTTATTGTATTCTAAGAGACATTTTCTCTGAGCTTTCCGTCGCAAATCAATAGTTTCATTGATTAATGGTAATGGCAGTAGCCGTTTCCTCCTAACATGTTACGTTTTTTAGATATATCAATTTTTTGAAATTTTCGAAAACATTGGTGTTTGGCCTTAGTTATGCATGAATTTTAATTTTATTCTAGCGAAGCGATATTTCTATTTAAAAAACCTAGGAAGCGATATTTCTATTTAAAAAAACCTAAGAAGCGATATTTCTATTTAAAAAAAAACCTAGGAAGCGATATTTCTATTTAAAAAAAACCTAAGAAGCGATATTTCTATTTAAAAAAACCTAAGAAGCGATATTTCTATTTAAAAAAACCTAGGAAGCGATATTTCTATTTTAAAAAACCTAAGAAGCGATATTTCTATTTAAAAAAAACCTAGGAAGCGATATTTCTATTTAAAAAAACCTAAGAAGCGATATTTCTATTTAAAAAAACCTAGGAAGCGATATTTCTATTTAAAAAAACCAAAGAAGCGATATTTCTATTTAAAAAAAACCTAGGAAGCGATATTTCTATTTAAAAAAACCAAAGAAGCGATATTTCTATTTAAAAAACCTAGGAAGCGATATTTCTATTTAAAAAACCTAGGAAGCGATATTTCTATTTAAAAAACCTAGGAAGCGATATTTCTATTTAAAAAACCTAAGAAGCGATATTTCTATTTAAAAAAACCTAAGAAGCGATATTTCTATTTAAAAAAACCTAAGAAGCGATATTTCTATTTAAAAAAACCTAGGAAGCGATATTTCTATTTAAAAAAACCTAAGAAGCGATATTTCTATTTAAAAAACCTAGGAAGCGATATTTTTATTTAAAAAAACCTAAGAAGCGATATTTCCATTTAAAAAAACCTAGGAAGCGATATTTCTATTTAAAAAAACCTAAGAAGCGATATTTCTATTTAAAAAAAACTAAGAAGCGATATTTCTATTTAAAAAAACCTAAGAAGCGATATTTCTATTTAAAAAACCTAGGAAGCGATATTTCTATTTAAAAAAACCAAAGAAGCGATATTTCTATTTAAAAAACCTAGGAAGCGATATTTCTATTTAAAAAACCTAAGAAGCGATATTTCTATTTAAAAAACCTAGGAAGCGATATTTCTATTTAAAAAAACCAAAGAAGCGATATTTCTATTTAAAAAAACCTAGGAAGCGATATTTCTATTTAAAAAAACCTAGGAAGCGATATTTCTATTTAAAAAAACCAAAGAAGCGATATTTCTATTTAAAAAAACCTAGGAAGCGATATTTCTATTTAAAAAAACCTAGGAAGCGATATTTCTATTTAAAAAAACCTAGGAAGCGATATTTCTATTTAAAAAAACCTAAGAAGCGATATTTCTATTTAAAAAACCAAAGAAGCGATATTTCTATTTAAAAAAACCTAGGAAGCGATATTTCTATTTAAAAAAACCTAGGAAGCGATATTTCTATTTAAAAAACCTAAGAAGCGATATTTCTATTTAAAAAACCTAGGAAGCGATATTTCTATTTAAAAAAAACCTTAGAAGCGATATTTCTATTTAAAAAAAACCTAAGAAGCGATATTTCTATTTAAAAAAACCTAGGAAGCGATATTTCTATTTAAAAAAACCTAAGAAGCGATATTTCTATTTAAAAAACCTAGGAAGCGATATTTCTATTTAAAAAAACCTAAGAAGCGATATTTCTATTTAAAAAACCAAAGAAGCGATATTTCTATTTAAAAAACCAAAGAAGCGATATTTCTATTTAAAAAAACCTAGGAAGCGATATTTCTATTTAAAAAACCTAGGAAGCGATATTTCTATTTAAAAAACCTAGGAAGCGATATTTCTATTTAAAAAACCAAAGAAGCGATATTTCTATTTAAAAAAACCAAAGAAGCGATATTTCTATTTAAAAAAACCTAGGAAGCGATATTTCTATTTAAAAAAACCTAGGAAGCGATATTTCTATTTAAAAAACCTAGGAAGCGATATTTCTATTTAAAAAACCTAGGAAGCGATATTTCTATTTAAAAAACCTAGGAAGCGATATTTCTATTTAAAAAACCTAGGAAGCGATATTTCTATTTAAAAAACATAGGAAGCGATATTTCTATCTGAAAAACCTAGGAAGCGATATTTTTATTTAAAAAACCTAAGAAGCGATATTTCTATTTAAAAAAACCTAGGAAGCGATATTTCTATTTAAAAAAACCTAGGAAGCGATATTTTTATTTAAAAAACCAAAGAAGCGATATTTTTATTTTAAAAACCTAGGAAGCGATATTTCTATTTAAAAAACCTAGGAAGCGATATTTCTATTTAAAAAAACCAAAGAAGCGATATTTCTATTTAAAAAACCTAGGAAGCGATATTTTTATTTAAAAAACCTAGGAAGCGATATTTTTATTTAAAAAACCTAGGAAGCGATATTTCTATTTAAAAAAACCTAGGAAGCGATATTTCTATTTAAAAAACCTAGGAAGCGATATTTCTATTTAAAAAACCTAGGAAGCGATATTTCTATTTAAAAAACCAAAGAAGCGATATTTCTATTTAAAAAAACCAAAGAAGCGATATTTCTATTTAAAAAAACCTAGGAAGCGATATTTCTATTTAAAAAAACCTAGGAAGCGATATTTCTATTTAAAAAACCTAGGAAGCGATATTTCTATTTAAAAAACCTAGGAAGCGATATTTCTATTTAAAAAACCTAGGATGCGATATTTCTATTTAAAAAACCTAGGAAGCGATATTTCTATTTAAAAAACCTAGGAAGCGATATTTCTATCTGAAAAACCTAGGAAGCGATATTTTTATTTAAAAAACCTAAGAAGCGATATTTCTATTTAAAAAAACCTAGGAAGCGATATTTCTATTTAAAAAAACCTAGGAAGCGATATTTTTATTTAAAAAACCTAGGAAGCGATATTTTTATTTAAAAAACCTAAGAAGCGATATTTCTATTTAAAAAACCTAAGAAGCGATATTTCTATTTAAAAAAACCTAGGAAGCGATATTTCTATCTGAAAAACCTAGGAAGCGATATTTTTATTTAAAAAACCTAAGAAGCGATATTTCTATTTAAAAAAACCTAGGAAGCGATATTTCTATTTAAAAAAACCTAGGAAGCGATATTTTTATTTAAAAAACCTAGGAAGCGATATTTTTATTTAAAAAACCTAAGAAGCGATATTTCTATTTAAAAAACCTAAGAAGCGATATTTCTATTTAAAAAAACCTAGGAAGCGATATTTCTATTTAAAAAACCTAGGAAGCGATATTTCTATTTAAAAAACCTAGGAAGCGATATTTCGGTCTTCGTACCCAGACGCTGCTTGGACCACAAAAACACGGCTTTGGTCTCTTCAAAATGCATGTCTGACGTAAGAATGTGATGTTGATGTGAACGTCGCTACATCGAATGCCACGAGTTGTTATTATTTTGGTAAGAGTTGATATGCTTTGATATTTTCCTAACTGCTTCTTTGTTTGATGTCTCATGTGTAAAATAGTTGCTCAGGGGAATGATGATAAGAAAAGACGATTACAGTTATCTTAGGTACGATGATAGAGAGAGAGAGAGAAAAGGGGTTCTTATCACTGTTGTCTGATAGCTTATCGGCGCCGCCACCACCACCACCAGGCTCAGTGTACAGGTAGACACGCACACCCTCACGCCCGCAGCCACACCCGCCCACCACCACCATGTCCTGGTCCGGTGCATATTATTATCAGGTCAGAGAGAGAATATGGCTGTCAAACACTGTGTACACTAACAGGCAGACACCTGTATGGGACAGTATTGCAGTGTTGCCGACACCACGTCACTGTAGACCCATAACTGTGCCCATAAGACACCGCTACACACTGCCCGTGGCCACAGTGATAAAGTATCGGTGTGTGTCACTTGTGCGCAGGTGAAGAATTCCGCTGACGGCTCGTTATCACTTTCTTGGAACGCGGACAGTTACTGTACCCCTTGAGCAAGGGGATGGGTGTGTGTGGTGTGTGAGGTCCCAGCATTACTTAAAGATCGGTCGCTAAGAGCTCCAAGCTCCTTCCAGGAGGGTAACAGGCGGTGGTCGCGTGATCAGGCCGTGAGTGCATCACCACACACACACACACACACACGATATCTGATGGGGCCGGGTAGCATATTCGTCAAGTCTGGAAAGGATCGGCTACGCCACTCTCGGGCACGTCAGGTTAGGTTAGGGTTAGCTTTAAAGGTTTCGTAACCGTTTGTAGCTTTGGGGGAATCACAATGAAGATAAATATTTTTGAGAAAATCCTATGGTCGAGATTTAGGAAACCGTTCGCTTGGGCCAGGCTGATGCGAGGCTTGGCAAGTGTTTTGTAAAGGAGACACATCTTCAAGCTATGACGTGAGATAAGCTTGAGGTGGAATATAAGCTATGGTAGACTCAGACTTACCCCTTCCCTCCCCCCCCTTGACGGTGTTCAGTGTCTGTGTTCATCCCTGCGCGGCGTGATGTGTGCCTCAAGACGAGAGTGTCGCGGCGGCGCGGCGACGGAACCCCACAGCCAACCCACGGTAAACATACGCCTTGTATAGTGGTAGTGTTTAGTTTCCTGGGGGAAACTAAACACTAGATTCAGCAAACTTACCAGCGATACCCTGTTACGAGGTCGAAGTTACTAGGTTGCTACAAGAGATGGAGTTTGGTTGTGTTTACACGTATACAATCGTGGCGTGTAGGGGTGAGACGCACCACACACACACACACACACACACACACACACACACACACACACACACACACACACACACCACCATCACACACACACACACACACACACACACACACACACACACACACACACACATACACACACACACACACGTCATTAGCAGGAACTACCACGTCTATGAGGTCTCACGGCCTCTTGTAGCTTCCTTATTGTATTACGTTTTTAAGTTATGACTTTTTGACTCTTTTCTAAATAGTTTTCATAATCATTCATAGATTTTTCTTCTAAATGACACTTGTTACTTTCCATTCACTTCGTTTTCCATTGCCCCATAAGTTAAGCTAGATCAATGCCATGGACTTTTAATTAATATGATAGATGGTCAGTCGATCTTGTTGTGAAGTCTCCCCTCACTTCACCTTGCCCGCCTTCATGCCTTAGTTTCAGCGCCTTAAGGGGTGCCAATAAGGCGGCTTCCTCGTCTGAGCATAGGCGGTAGGAGCAGTCAAAGCCATATACAGTTTATATGGCTTTGGGAGCAGTTTGCCTTAATCACAGGCGCCCCAGTGCATGGATAAGGCGCCCTAGCTCGCTCTCAGCATCCGCCCCCAGACACATAACATGTTTC
>JACEEZ010012615.1:835244-847744 GCA_016584305.1 Chionoecetes opilio | reverse complement strand
CACCACCACCACCACCACCACTACTACTACTACTACTACTACTACTACTACTACTACTACTACTACTACTACTACTACTACTTACAGGAATGCCTTCAGAAGTACTACGAGGACCAGAGCCTCGTGTGGGACTGTCCCTTCTGCCGCACGTCTCACCTTTGTATCAGGAACATTTACATCAAGAGGCTGCCGAAGATACTAGTCATCCATCTGAGCAGGTGTGTGTCTCTCTCTCTCTCTCTCTCTCTCTCTCTCTCTCTCTCTCTCTCTCTCTCTCTCTCTCTCTCCTCTCTCTCTCTCTCTCTCCTTTTTTTTACCAAGTCCTCTTCTCTCATATTTTTGTTCTTTGTTCTCGTGTAGCCTACTACTATAATCCGCATCTTTTTTCTTGATCTTAACCATCTTGGGGATAGAGGCCGAGGAGGAAGGCGGGAGGGGAAGAAGGAAGAAGGGGAGAGGAGGAGGAAGGGTGGGGAAGGGAAGGAGGGACGAGGAGGAGGAAGGAGCAGGGCCGGATTATCCTATAGGCTAGTATAGGCTGCAGCCTGGGGCCCCTCAAGCTTGGGGGCCCCAAACCTGGGGTCCCTGCTAAAAGATTTCCAAATATATTTTTTTTTTGCATTGTTGAATAATTCATTTAACTTAAAATAAAATTACAAATAATTTGAGATAAAGGGCCCCTGTTTGAGGCCCTTTATTTGAGATAAAGGGCCTCTGTTTGAGGCCTTTATTTGAGATAAAGGGCCCCTGTTTGGGACCCTAGCTGTAAATCATGGTCCATGGTTGTTTATCATCGTGCTAAACACAGTAAAACACTTAGTTGTGAATGTAGCGTATAGAGTGTTTTTCAGCTCACTTATTTTGCTAAACAATGTCAAAAAAATTCGGTTGCGGGCGAGTTAGAGGGTGGCTCCGTCTGAGGGGGCCCACAATTGAATTAGTCTAGGGGCCCCAAGAGGTCATAATCCGGCCCTGGGAAGGAGGGGAGAGGGGGAGGAGAAGGAAGGAGGCTTTTTATTCCTTCCTCCTTCGCCTATATCCCTATCTTTTCTTTCGTTATCTTAATCCACTCTCTCATCTCCCCTTCAGGCTGATGGATTCCCCCACTGATCGGCACAAGGAGAAAGTTGTCGTTCCCCTCACCCTGACGGAGGTAAAGGACTACACCGGGAGGCACAGGTGAGGGAGGGGAAGGGTGAGGGGAGGTTGTTGTTGGTGGGGGTCGAGGATTGTAATGGGGGTGGTAGTGATGGTAGTAGTGGTGCTTTTAGTGGTAATATGTATTAGTAATTGTAATAGTAGTAAGTCGTAGTAGTGGTGATGAAAAGTGCATGTGTAATGAAACTCTCTCTCTCTCTCTCTCTCTCTCTCTCTCTCTCTCTCTCTCTCTCTCTCTCTCTCTCTCTCTCTCTCTCTCTCTCTCTCTCTCTCTCTCTCTCTCTCTCTCTCTCGCTCTCTCGTTCTCTCGCTCTCTCTCTCCTCTCACACACACACACACACACACAGGCACAGCCACCACACGTACGACCTGTATGGCGTGTGTCACCACCAAGGCACGAGCACCTGGGGCCACTACACGGCCTCCTGCCGCGGCATGGAAGAAGGGGCGTGGCACAGCTTCAGCGACGAGGTGGTGACGGAGTGTCGCGGCAACACACCCTCGCTGGACGGGGCGCACCTGTTGTTTTATGAGACCAGGGGCGGCATTTTGGAACACTACTAAGACCATCTTAGGGGACTAAGACCATCTTAGCGCTAGGTGGACATTTTCGGAAGCAAAGTTCGCTCCGCCTAAGACAGTGCAGCGAGTGTAAACTAAGGCAGGGTTGGGATCGTCTTAGCCTGCAATTTTCTCCGTCACCATAACAACAATGGTTATATTATTGGTTATATATTATATAATTTAGACTGTATATAGTATATTAGGCTGTATAATACACTATGTATATATATATAGGTGTGGGCTATATATATACTATATATATAGGGGTGGGCTGGGCGGAATATATATGATTTGCGACAGAAACGGTTAGCAGATTAATTCTAAACATATCAAAACACACCAGAAAAAAAGTGTCGTTATTCACGATAATATCACATACTGGCTATGATATGTGTGTGGAGGATGAAAAGGGGGAAGGAAGAGGAGGGAGAAGAAATAATAGAAGAAAAAAAAGGAGACAGAGACAGAGAGAGAGAGAGAGAGACCCTCGGCGTGTACACTGCACTGTGACTAGCAGAAATACATATCTGGCAACTCAAGGAGAAGGAAGAGGAGGGAGAAGAAATAATAGAAGAAAAAAAAGGAGAGAGAGAGAGAGAGAGAGAGAGAGAGAGAGAGAGAGAGAGAGACACTCGGCGTGGTAGGGCCTATACGTATTTCCCGCCAAATACAGACTTGTGTCGCGCGCGCTGATTGGTTAGGTGGCACTAAGAAGGGTTGGCCTTCTGTCCCCTTACACGAGGCTAAGATGACGCCCGAAAATGCTTTCTTAGTAATCTTCTTGGCCCGGTATAACTAAGTCGGTCTTAGGACGCTAAGAGGGTGTAGTTTAGAGCCCCTTCCAAAATGCCGCCCCAGGGAGTGAGAGAGGGTAAAGGAAGGGAGAGACAGGTAGATGCATGGTTATCTCCATTAGTAGTATTTCTATGTTGTTATAGTGTCTTCCTTAAGGCCGCGTCACACGGACACTTTTCCCGGCATCTTTTGGTATGCAGATGCCCGTAGCAGTAGTAAAAAAATGCGCGTTCGTCACACGGCGTTTCGGCTGCGTGTTTCTTCTTGCACGATTCATAAGTCTTGAGTTGAAGAATACGATGAATTGAATACGATTGAAGTGTTCTTGCACGCCAGCAGAAGATGCTCGTAGCCGAAACGCCGTGTGACAAACGTGCATTTGTTTGTCACCACTACGGGCATCTTTTGGGAGCAAAATATCAAAAGATGCCGGGAAAAGTGTCTGTGTGACGCGGCCTTGAGTGTTTTAGTTCATTTAAGTAAGTATATAATGGATTCCTATAGCGGTTTTTGATGTATTTTATTGTTGAATCTATAAGGTTATGCGTGGTTATTATTGAGTAGTAGTAGTAGTAGTAGTAGTAGTAGTAGTAGTAGCAGCAGCAGCAGTAGTAGTAGTAGTAGTAGTAGTAGTAGTAGTAGCAGTAGTAGTAGTAGTAGCAGTAGTAGTAGTAGTAGTAGTAGTAATAGTAGTAGTAATTATTTTAGTTTTTTTTGTATTTGGTAGTATAGTGAAATTTTTATTCTATTCATTAATTTTAATTGAAAAATATGTTATTCATTTGTTTGGGTGTATTGAGGTAATTTTTTTTTTTTAATATTATTATCATTATTATTACGTAGTATTATCATTTTAATTTTTAACGTAATTATTATAATTATTAGTGTTAGTTTCAGTGTTATAATGATGGTAATAATAATGACAGTAATGGTAAGGATGAGGCCAGGAGGGAGGCAAGACAAAATCCGTCATCTACTTAAAATCTTTACTTCTAAGTTTCATTGTTTTGAAAAATACATAAAACTCTTTGAAAAATTAATTCAGAAGATTTACTGATTTTTTTCCTGATACCATTCGTTTATTTTCACGTCATTTCAATAACTGGAGAACTACGACACAGCCTCTCCAGATAGCCCCTTCCAACCTTCCTATAACTGGCGAACTACGACACAGACTCTCCAGATAGCCCCTTCTAACCTTCCTATAACTGGCGAACTACGACACAGCCTCTCCAGATAGCCCCTTCTAACCTTCCTATAACTGGCGAACTACGACACAGACTCTCCAGATAGCCCCTTCTAACCTTCCTATAACTGGCGAACTACGACACAGACTCTCCAGATAGCCCCTTCTAACCTTCCTATAACTGGCGAACTACGACACAGACTCTCCAGATAGCCCCTTCTAACCTTCCTATAACTGGCGAACTACGACACAGCCTCTCCAGATAGCCCCTTCTAACCTTCCTATAACTGGAGAACTACGACACAGACTCTCCAGATAACCCCTTCCAACCTTCCTATAGCTGAAGAACTACGACACAGACTCTCCAGATAGCCCCTTCTAACCTTCCTATAACTGAAGAACTACGACACAGACTCTCCAGATAGCCCCTTCTAACCTTCCTATAACTGGCGAACTACAACACAGACTCTCCAGATAGCCCCTTCTAACCTTCCTATAACTGGCGAACTACGACACAGACTCTCCAGATAGCCCCTTCCAACCTTCCTATAACTGGAGAACTACGACACAGACTCTCCAGATAGCCCCTTCCAACCTTCCTATAACTGGCGAACTACGACACAGACTCTCCAGATAGCCCCTTCTAACCTTCCTATAACTGGAGAACTACGACACAGACTCTCCAGATAGCCCCTTCTAACCTTCCTATAACTGGAGAACTACGACACAGACTCTCCAGATAGCCCCTTCCAACCTTCCTATAACTGGAGAACTACGACACAGACTCTCCAGATAGCCCCTTCTAACCTTCCTGTAACTGGCGAACTACGACACAGACTCTCCAGATAGCCCCTTCTAACCTTCCTGTAACTGGAGAACTACTACACAGACTCTCCAGATAGCCCCTTCTAACCTTCCTATAACTGGCGAACTACGACACAGACTCTCCAGATAGCCCCTTCTAACCTTCCTATAACTGGCGAACTACGACACAGACTCTCCAGATAGCCCCTTCTAACCTTCCTATAACTGGCGAACTACGACACAGACTCTCCAGATAGCCCCTTCTAACCTTCCTATAACTGGCGAACTACGACACAGACTCTCCAGATAGCCCCTTCTAACCTTCCTATAACTGGCGAACTACGACACAGACTCTCCAGATAGCCCCTTCTAACCTTCCTATAACTGGCGAACTACGACACAGACTCTCCAGATAGCCCCTTCTAACCTTCCTGGAAGCATGGATGTAGAAATATAAGTATTAACGCCACCACAATAGAACAATAGTCTGTAAATAAAACAAAAAGTTGTGCTGGCGACTTTAGTGTTATCTACGGTAATATAATTCTTGTTCATCCTAGAATGTAAACTTTATAATTCTCTCTATAAAATATAATCGAGTTTATCCTAGGAAAAATGATCTAAACACAAAAGTATATCTATTCTCTATTAATTACTACTAATAGATCCTTATGTTAAATTTCGCTCCAATCATTTGTATTATCTTTACATAGCATTGCCAAGGAGACGGAGCGCGGCACAGAGGCCACGCGTACCTTAACCGTCGATTCACTCTTACATCTTAACAAACTAAATCAAAACAATACGTTCTATAACCTTAAAAAAATAAACTTAACATTAAAGCAGACAAAAATATTTAATCTTATACAAATTAGAATCATGTCGAATATTCGCCTAAAATGTCAATAGGGTTTTATAAATGGAAGAATCTTTTACTTGTCTTCGCTCAGCCTTATCAGTCTTCTTCTTCTTCTTCTTCTTCTTCTTCTTCTTCTTCTTCTTTCTGCTTCTTCTTCTTCTTCTTCTACTTTCTCTCTTCTTCTTCTTCTTCTTCTTCTTCTTCTTCTTCTCTTCTTCTTCTTCTCTTCTTCTTTTCTTCTTCTTCTTCTATCTTCTTCTTCTTCTTCTTCTTCTTCTTCTTCTTCTTCTCTTTCTCTTCTTCTTCTTACTTCTTTCTTCTTCTTCTTCTTCTTCTTCTTCTTCTTCTTCTTCTTCTTCTTCTTCTTTTCTCTTCTTCTCTCTTCTTCTCTTCTTCTTCTTCTTCTCTCTTTCTTCTTCTTCTTCTTCTTCTTCTTCTTTTCTCTTCTTCTTCTTCTCTTCTTCTTCTTCTTCTTCTTCTTCTTCTTCTTCTTCTTCTTCTTCTTCTTCTTCTCTTCTTCTTCTTCTTCTTCTTCTTCTTCTTCTTCTTCTTCTTCTTCTTCTACTCTTCTTCTTCTTCTTCTTTGTCTGGTACATTCCCCCTTTTTTTTGGCATTAAATTAATCAATCTTCTTCGTTTTTGCTTTTTTTTCCGGTGTGCCTTTGAGTGAAACCAAAACTATTATTATTATTAGCTATTATTATTATTATTCTATCTCGTGGTGTGGCGCGCCCTTATCACAGGTGCATGTGTGGCTGCGAGGCGTGCGTGTAGGGCGTGGTGTGGCGCGCCCTTATCACTGGTGCGTGTGTGGCTGCGAGGCGTGTGTGTAGGCTGGCGTGTAACCGTCTTGCCTCGGCGGTGACACATGGTTATACTTGTGGCTGTAGGGCACGGGGGGCGGGGGGCCGGAGGGGCGCCACGGCTGGGGGCTCTGCGGAGGGAACGCCCAAAGTCTTGACATCATAAGAACATAAGGAAGCTACAAGAGGCCGCGAGAGCAACAAAAGTAGTCATACATAAATAAAAACAATGACCCATAAGATGATGAAGAAAAATTTAGACCAAGGATAAAGAGGAGGAAGAGGAAGAGGAAGTCGATACATAAGAACATAAGGAAGCTACAAGAGGCCGCGAGACCCACACGAGGTAGTTCCTGTTACTTAACACTACCTACATCCACCTTTCATCCCCATCCATGAATTTATCTAGCCTCCTTTTAAAGCTCCCTAATGACTCCACACTAACCACCTGACGACTGAGACTATTCCAATCATTCACCACCCTATTTGTGAACCAGTTTTTCCCTATTTCTTTTTTTAAATTACGTTTTTCCAGCTTTAATCCGTTACTTCTTGTTCTACCCTGACTACTAGCCGTAAGAACTTTTCCTACCTCTCCTTTATTAAATCCCTTTATCCACTTAAACACTTCTATCAGATCGCCCCTTACTCTACGTCTCTCGAGTGAGTGTAAATTTAATAGCTTCAATCTCTTCTCATAATTAAAGTTACGCATCCCTTGAATAATTTTGGTCATCCTTCTCTGCACTGATTCTAACAAGGCTATATCCATCCTGTAATATGGAGACCAAAACTGAACCGCATAGTCTAGGTGAGGTCTGACTAGAGCCAGATAAGCTTTAGAATAACTAACGCACTTCTACTTTTAACACTCCGGTAATGAATCCTAACACCCTATTAGCTCCCATCTCGCACTTTTAACACTCCTGGTAATTAATCCTAACACCCTATTAGCTCCCATCCCGCACTTTTAACACCTGGTAATGAATCCTAACACCCTATTAGCTCCCATCCCGCACTTTTAACACCTGGTAATGAATCCTAACACCCTATTAGCTCCCATCTCGCACTTTTAACACTCCTGGTAATGAATCCTAACACCCTATTAGCTCCCATCCCGCACCGTGTAGTACCTGCCGCACAGGGTATTTCTGCTGCCCGTGCCCTTTGCTGACTCTGTCCACCTCCTCGCGCAGCCCAGCGATGGTCTGCTGACTCGCCGCCTCCCGCTGCTCGTGTTCCTTATCCTTTTCTTGCTGCTGTGTCTGTTGACGTGATAGATAAGACGGGTAATGGCGGCTCTGTGTTGACGTGACAGATAAGACCAGATAAGGGGTAATGGGGGCTCTGTGTTTACGTGACACATACGAGATAAGGGGTAATGGCGGGTCTGTGTTTACGTGACAGATACGAGATAAGGGGTAATGGCGGCTCTGTGTTTACGTGATAGATACGAGATAAGGGGTAATGGCGGCTCTGTGTTTACGTGATAGATACCAGATAAGGGGTAATGGCGGCTCTGTGTTTACGTGATAGATACCAGATAAGGGGTAATGGCGGGTCTGTGTTTACGTGATAGATACGAGATAAGGGGTAAGGCGGTCTGTTTTCGTGATAGATACCAGTAAGGGGTAATGGCGGGTCTGTGTTCGTAGAACGATAGGGTATGGCGGGTCTGTGTTTACGTGGATAGATCCGTAGGGTAATGGCGGGTTGGTTACGTGACAGATACCAGATAAGGGGTAATGGCGGGTCTGTGTTTACGTGATAGATACCAGATAAGGGTAATGGCGGCTGTGTTTACGTGATAGATACCAGATAAGGGGTAATGGCGGGTCGTGTTTCGTGAAGATACAGAAAAGGGGTAATGGCGGTCTGGTTTACGTGACAGATACCAGATAAGGGGTAATGGGGTCTGTGTTTACGTGATAGATACCAGATAAGGGGTAATGGGGGTCTGTGTTTACGTCGGAAATCCAAAAAGGGTAATGGGGTCTGTGTTTACGTGTAGATACCAGAAAAGGGTAGGCGGGTCTGTGTTTGTAATGACCAGATAAGGGTAATGGGGTCTGTGTTACGTGATAAGACCAGATAAGGGTAATGGGCGTTGTTACGTGATAGATACCAGATAAGGGGTAATGGCGGCTCTGGTTTACGTAGATAGATACAGATAAGGGGTAATGGCAGGTCTGTGTTTACTGATAGATACCAGATAAGGGTAATGGCGGCTCTGTTTTACGTGATAGATACCAGATAAGGGGTAATGGGGCTCTTGTTTACGTGTAGATACAGATAAGGGGAATGCGGGTCTGTGTTTATGTATACCAGATAAGGGGTAATGGCGGTCTGTGTTTACTGATAGATACCAATAAGGGGTAATGGCGGCTCTGTGTTTTACGTGATAGATACCAGATAAGGGTAATGGGGGTCTGTGTTTACGTGATAGATACCATATAAGGGTAATGGCGGGTCGTGTTGTGTATACGAGATAAGGTAATGGGGGGTCTGTGTTGTGATAGGATAGATAACAGAATAGGGGTAATGGGGCTCTGTGTTACGTAGATACCGATAAGGGGTAATGGGGGTTTGTGTTAGTAGGATACGAATGGGGATGCGGCACGTGTTTACGTAGATACGGGATAAGGGGTAATGGGCTCGGTTTTACGTGTAATGCGAAGGGTATGGCGGCTCGTGTTCTAAGATAAAGGGGTAATGGGTTGTGTTTCGTGAGATAAGATAAGGGGTAATGGGGTTGTGTTTACGTGATAGATACCAGATAAGGGGTAATGGCGGTCTGTGTTTACGTGATAGATACCAGATAAGGGGTAATGGGGGTCTGTGTTTACGTGATGATACAATAAGGGGTAATGGGGTCTGTGTTTACGTGATAGATACAGATAAGGGGTAATGGGGTCTGTGTTTACTGATAGATACCAGATAGGGGTAATGGGGCTCTGTGTGTTACGTGAAGATACCAGATAAGGGGGTGGTCTTGTTTACGGAAGATACAGATAAGGGTAAGGCGGTCTTGGTTGTGATAGATACCAGATAAGGGGTATGGCGGTGCTTTGGTTTACGTGATGATACGAGATAAGGGGTGGCTGCTCTGTGTTTACGGATAAAGTAAGGGGTAATGGCGGTCTTGTTTACGTGATAATACCGATAAGGGGTAATGGTAGGTTTTGTAATAAGATAAGGGGTAATGGCGGGTCTGTGTTTACGTGATAGATACGAATAAGGGGTATGGGGGTCGTGTTTACGTGATAGATACCAATAAGGGGTATGGGGCTCTGTTTTACGTGATAGATACCAGATAAGGGGTAATGGCGGCTCTGTGTTTAAGTTAGAACGAAAGGGGTAATGGCGGCTCTGTGTTTACGTGATAGATACCAGATAAGGGTAATGGCGGGTCTGTGTTTAGGAGATACCAGATAAAGTAATGCGGGTGTGGTTGTGATAGATCAGATAAGGGGTAAGGGGCTGGGGTTCTGTTTACCGTATAGATAGGGTAAGGGGCTCTGTGTTTACGTGATAGTACATAAGGGGTAATGTAGGTCTGTGTTTACGGATGATACGATACCAAAAGGAAGGGGGTCTGGTGTTACGTGTTCGGTGAATGGGAAGCGGGTCTGTGTTGGGTGTGATACGGATAAGGGTAAGGCGGCTCTGGTGTTCGGTTAGAATGAAGATAAGGGTAAGGGGTCTGTTACGTGATAGATACAGTAAGGTGATGGGGTTGTTTACGTGAAGATACGAGATAAGGGTAATGGCGGCTCTGTGTTTACTGATACATACCAATAAGGGGTAATGGCGGTCGTGTTTTACGAGATAAGGGGTAATGGTAGGTCTGTGTTTACGTGTAGATACGAGATAAGGGGTAATGGGGCTCTGGTTTACGTGATAGATACGAAATAAGGGTAATGGGGCTCTGTGTTTAGTGAAGTACGAGATAAGGGGTAATGGCGGCTCTGTGTTTAGTGATAGATCCAGATAAGGGGTAATGGCGGGTCTGTGTTTACGTGATAGATACCAGATAAGGGGTATGGCGGCTCTGTTTTACGGATAGATACCAGATAAGGGGTAATGGCGGCTCTGTGTTTACGTGATAGATACCAGATAAGGGGTAATGGGGGTCTGTGTTTACGTGATAGATACAGAAAGGGTAAGGGGGGTCTGTGTTTACGTGATAGATAAGTAAGGGGGTAATGGCGTCTGTGTTTACGTGATAGATACCAGATAAGGGGGTATGGCGGCTCTGTGTTTACGTGTAGATACCAGATAAGGGGTAATGGCGCTCTGTGTTTACGTGATAGATACCAGATAAGGGGTAATGGCGGCTCTGTGTTTACGTGATAGATACCAGTAAGGGGTAATGGCGGGTCTGTGTTTACGTGATAGATACAGATAAGGGGTAAGGGGCTCTGTGTTTAGTGATAACGAGAAAGGGGTAATGGCGCTCTGTGTTTCGTGAAGTACAGATAAGGGGTAATGGGGGTCTGTGTTTACGTGATGATACGATAGGGTAAGGGGGTGGTTTCGGTGTAGTACCTAGATAAGGGTAATGGCGGTTGTGTTTACGTGATAGTTAGATAAGGGGTAAGGTCTGCGGTTTAGTGATGATGAGATAGGGATGGCGGCTCATGTGTTTACGTGATAGATACAGATAAGGGTAATGGCGGGTCTGTGTTTACGTGATAGTACAATAAGGGGTAATGGGGGTTGTTATGGGTACTGGATTACGAGATAGGGTAATGGGGGTCTGGTTTACGTAATAGATAGTAAGGGTAATGGCGGCTCCTGTGTTTAGGGACAGATACCAGATAAGGGAATGGCGGGCTGTGTTTAAGTGAATAGATACGAGATAGGGGTAATGGCGGGTCTGTGTGTACGTGATAGAACCAGATAAGGGGTAATGGCGAGGTTGTGTTCTACGTGACAGATACGAGATAAGGGGGTAATGGCGGGTCTGTGTTTACGTGAAGATACGAGGATAAGGGGTAATGCGGCTCTGTGTTACGTGAATAGATACCAGATAAGGGGTAATGGCGGCTCTGTGTTAGTGATAGATACCAGATAAGGGGGTAATGCGGGTCTGGGTTTACGTGATAGATACAGATAAGGGGTTAATGCGGTTCTGTGTTACGTGATAGTACCAGATAAGGGTAATGGCGGCTCTGTGTTGACGTGACAGATAAGACCAGATAAGGGGTAATGGCGGGTCTGTGTTTACATGTTAGATAAGACCAGATAAGGGATAATGGTGAGTCTTAATGGGTAATGGGCGGAGAGCTTGCGCCTTTGATTCCGTATCTATCTCTTACTTATTGATTTCTCAGTTTTCTCCCTTTTTTAAGCATTTATAAGTTTGTTTTTCTTCTCTAAATATTTTCTTTGTTTTCGTTATTGCCCTTTAGATGAGACAATACAAGATGACGGAAGAAACAATGGTGTAATGTAGTACAGTATATCCTTTAGAATTTATGCATATATATATAGTATCAGCGCTCTTTTGTGGTATATATTTGTGGTATTCAAATCTATAAATGTCTCTTACATAGTCATTCTCTTATCTCTCATAGTTAGGAAGGTTATTATAGTGTGTTAGGAAGGTGGTTATAGTGTATTAGGAAGGTGGTTATAGTGTGTTAGGAAGGTTGTTATAGTGTGTTAGGAAGGTTGTTATAGTGTGTTAGGAAGGGTTTATTATAGTGTGTTAGGAATGTGTTATAGTATGTTAGGAAGGTGGTATAGTGTGTTAGGAAGGTGGTATAGTGTGTTAGGAAAGGTTCGTTATAGTGTGTTTTTAAGGGGGTGGTGAAAAAAAGGTTTTTGGTTATAGGTGTTATGGAAGGTGTGTTCATAGTGTGTTAGAAGGTGGTTATAGTGTGTTAGGGAAGGTGCGTTATAGTGTGTTAGGAAGGTTTGGTTTATAGTGTGTTAGGAAGGTGTTATAGTGTGTTAGGAAGTGTTATAGTGTGTTAGGAAGGTGGTTATAGTGTGTTAGGAAGGTGTATAGTGTGTTAGGAAGGTGTTATAGTGTGTTAGGAAGGTTGTTACAGTTCACTTACTTGCCACGAGAAGAAGTTGGCATAGTTTTTCTTGAGTTCTTCTGACAGCTGATCAACCTTCCTGTTCAGTGCTTCTATCAGCTGATTAGAATACTCCTTCTGCCGCCCCTCCTCCGTATACTGTGCTCCTCCTCCTCCTACTGCGTCTCCTTCTGCTACCTGTGTGTGTGTGTGTGGTGTGTGTGTGAGAGAGAGAGAGAGAGAGAGAGAGAGAGAGAGAGAGAGAGAGAGAGAGAGAGAGGGAGTGTACAGAGAGAGAGAG
>JACEEZ010012615.1:830244-832744 GCA_016584305.1 Chionoecetes opilio | reverse complement strand
TCAGGTCTCATGGTTAAAATGATGCCTCCGTTTACCTGATAATAGGGTTAACAATGATAAAATACATCTGAAATTTAGAAGAAGTCGTAGTATTCCCTTCTCCTTGGCATCAAATATCAGTCAGTAAGCTGCAAGGGGCCAGGATTTTTCACCTGGTTAAAAAAAATCCAGTATAGAAGAGGCAAAGGAATGGATAAACGCCCTGGAGTGTGGTAATAGTAACAGCTGCTACTATAACTACAACTATAACTACAACTTCTACTCGCCTGGTACCACACGATGCTGTCCTGTTGTTCTTTGAGGCGTCTGGTCAGCTGCTCCGCCTCGTGAGACAGACTGGCGACGGTCACTTGTTGGGCTTCCTTCACCTCCGTCAGCTCCTCGATCTTGGCCTGCTGCTGCTTCTGTGTCGAGGGAGGGAGGGATAGACAGATAAATAGACAGATAAACAGGCAGGTAGATAGATAGACGGGCAGGCAGGCAAATGGAGCGATAGATAGATAGATGCTGCTTCTGTGCCGAGGGAGGGAGGGATAGACAGATAGACAGGCAGGTAGATAGATAGACAGGCAGGCAGGCAAATGGAGCGATAGATAGATAGATGCTGCTTCTGTGCCGAGGGAGGGAGGGATAGACAGATAGACAGGCAGGTAGATAGATAGACGGGCAGGCAGGCAAATGGAGCGATAGATAGATAGATGCTGCTTCTGTGTCGAGGGAGGGAGGGATAGACAGATAAATAGATAGACAGGCAGGTAGATAGATAGACGGGCAGGCAGGCAAATGGAGCGATAGATAGATAGATGCTGCTTCTGTGCCGAGGGAGGGAGGGATAGACAGATAGACAGGCAGGTAGATAGATAGACAGGCAGGCAGGCAGATGGAGCGATAGATAGATGGATAGATAGATAGATGCTGCTTCTGTGCCGAGGGAGGGAGGGATAGGTACACATAGACAGATAGACAGGGAGACAGATAGGTAGATAGATAGACACAAAGACAGACAGATAGATAGGTAGGTATATATACAGATTGGTGGAAAGACAGGCAGACAGGCAGATAGATAGATAGATAGATAGATAGATAGATAGATAGAAAAGATAGGTAGAAAGGGTAGTTCAGTGGAAGGAGGAGGAGGAGGAGATAAGGATAAACAGAGATAGAGAAGGAAGAAATAGGTATTGAAGAGAAGGAAGGAAAAGAATATAAGAAAATAAGGAAGAAAGTATCAAATAAGAAAATAAGGAAGATTGAGAAGAAAAAAAAAATTGTCACGTACATGAAAAGTGAGCGTCTTGTTATCATGGTCACTTATGCTCTGCTGTAGTTGTTGTATCTTGGCGTTCATAGAGGCGATGGTTATTGGCTCTCTGTCTCCTTCTCCTGGAGCTCTTGTAGGCGCCGCTCTGCCTCCTGAAGTCACCCACAGGAAGGAGTGTTAAAAAAAGCGTCTTACTCTATGTACCAGGGAGGGGCATGGGAAGGGGTGCTGGGAAGGGGGAAGGGGAAGGGAAGAGGTGCGAGGGAAGGGGAAGGGAAGGGGTGCTCGGGAAGGGGAAGGAAGGGGTGCTCGGGAAGGGTACTCGGGAAGGGGAAAGGAAGGGGTGCTCGGGAAGGGGAAGGGAAGGGGTGCTCGGGAAGGGAAGGGAAGGGAAGGGGTGTCGGGAAGGGGAAGGGAAGAGGTGCTCGGGAAGGGGAAGGAAAGGGGTGCTCGGGAAGGGGAAGGAAAGGGGTGCTCGGGAAGGGGAAGGGAAGGGGTACTCGGAGGGTGGAAGGGGAAGGGAAGGGGTACTCGGGAAGGGGAAGGGAAGGGATGCTCGGAGAGGGAAGGGAAAAGGTGCTCGGGAAGGGGAAGGGAAGGGGTGCTCGGAGGGGGGAAGGGGAAGGAAAGAGGTGCTCGGGAAGGGGAAGGGAAGGGGTGCTCGGGAAGGGGAAGGGAAGGGGTGCTCGGGAAGGGGAAGGGAAGGGGTGCTCGGAAGGGGGAAGGGGAAGGGTTGGGGTTAAGGGAAGGGGAAGGGGTGGGTGTGTCCAAAGGAAGGGTGAGGGGAAGGGGTTGTTACGTGCTTGTAATATTAAAGGGTGAATGTCTAGCCTTGTATGGGAAGGGAGGATCTCTCTCTCTCTCTCTCTCTCTCTCTCTCTCTCTCTCTCTCACCCACCTGTGTGTTGTCAGTGTTCACCTCAGACTCTCGCAGACGCTCAGACAACAAGGCAATCGTCTCACTCTTCTTCTCGTTATGATCTCGGAGGTCAGACAGCTTCCTCTCCAGTTGATCCTGTATAGTAGTAGTAGTAGTAGTAGTAGTAGTAGCAGTAGCAGTAGTAGTAGTAGTAGTAGTAGTAGTAGTAGTAGTAGTAGTAGCAGTAGTAGTAGTAGTAGTAGTAGTAGCAGTGTGATTTTTATATTTTACATGATTTTTCTCTTTATTTTAGTAGTACATGACTTGTAATGGTGTGGATTTTTTCTGAGTTATTGGAGGAGTATTGGATGGCATATTTG
>JACEEZ010012615.1:797744-817744 GCA_016584305.1 Chionoecetes opilio | reverse complement strand
GGATAGTGTCATGGCTTATCAATTCAGGGCTGCCACTCTAAATTATCATATTCCCCTACCACGCGTGCGCATTTTCCCCTACGTTTCACCTACGCCCATCCCTAAAATAATACTGCACCTCCACTGAGTGTTCCCACAAGTTGAAAACAAGAACTCTCTACAATGAGGCTGAAAATGTGCAATATTGGACCAAAATTCCCCAAACCCATTGTACCTACATAACTATTAACTATGCCATAATGTGAAAGTAAAAGTATTTTTATATTTTTTTCAGTTTTTTTATTTTATGTTTTCATTACAAAAGTTGTAAAAAATCATTTTTGGCATAGAAAAAATATACTTTTCTTTGGTATTGTAGCTGATAATAAATGGCTTATTCCACAAAACACACAAACAAATTCTTGACGTAAATGAACAATTTCCTTTGGTATCCGGCTACATCAGTCTTGCAAGTATTTATAACTGTATTACTGAAAGTACAGCATGTGTATAAATGAAAATGAAAATACATGTATTACTGAAAGTCCGCAGCATGGGTCTGCTCATTTTCTGTGTACTTCTCCGTGTACGTCTTTGTTGCGTTGGTCTACAAGTGAGTAAGTCTCGCGTTGACATCAACATGCGATGGAAAAGTTTCTGCCGTTTTGATGATGGCCTCCAAGGTGTGTACAGATAGGGAATTCCTTAGCTTTGTTTTGTTCGCATTAAGTTTGGAGAAGGTCCTCTCTACCTCTGCAGTGCTTTGTGGCAAGGAGGTCATTTACTACATAAAGATCGCGACGCCTTCATACTCAGGAAGGCGGCTCAGACTCTGCCAAAACTCTACAATGGGCTTGCTCTCCCACCCTCCTTTCTTCACATCGTCATCAATCAGAACGGAACGCCATTGTCGATCAATAGTCTGCACTTTTGACGAACTGATCCTCGGAAAGCACTGGCAAGAACTGCGCCAGATCTTACATCAGCACTACCATCCAGTATTTTCACATGGTTCACGTCTTTTAGTGCATTCAGAACTGGGTCGGACAGATCGATCCTCTGAAGAATTTGGCGCGCAGCTTCCCTGCACCAATCTCTGCACCTTCTTTGGGAAGTTTTGGCACAGCACCTTTACAACACGCTGAACCTCTGTCACAAGGCGATCAAGCTGAAACCCATGCGACTGGAATATAACACTCAGACCTGTCAAAAAAAACTCCCCTACATATTGTCCTTTTACCCCCTACTTTCACCTACACATTGCCATTTCCCCGTAGGTATCCCCTACCCCCTACGTTAGGCTGAAATCCCCTTTCGTAGGGGATTTCCCCTACGAGTGGCAGCCTTGCTTATCATTATTATTAGAGGCTATTATTACCTACCTATTATTATTATTATTATTATTATTATTATTTATTATTATTATTATAGGCTATTATTACCTACCTATTATTATTATTATTATTATAGTATTATTATTATTATATTATTATTATTATTATTATTATTATTATATTATTATTATATTATTATTATTATTATTATTATTTAAATTTTTATTATTATTATTACTATTATTATTATTATTATTATTATTATTATTATTATTATTATTATTATTATTATATTATTATTATTATTATTATTATTATTATTATTATTATTATATATTATTATTATTATTATATTATTATTATTATTATTATTATTATTTTATTATTATTATTATTATTATTATTATTATTTATTATTATTATTATTATTATTATTATTATTATTATTACTATTATTATTATTATTATTATTATTATTATTTATTATTATATTATATTATTATATTATTATTATTATTATATTATATTATATTATTATATTTTTATTATTATTATTATTATTATTATTTATATACTATTACTATTACTATTACTATTACTATTACTATTATTATTATTATTATTATTACTATTACTATTACTATTACTATTATATTATTATTATTATTACTATTATATTATTATATTATATTATTACTATTATTATTATTAATCATATTACTTATTATTATTATTTATTAATTATTTATTATATTAGTTCTTAGCTCTTATAATTAATTTTATTATTATTACTTTATAAGTCTATAGCTCTTATCAATATTTCTCTATATATTATGATATGTTTTGTTTTTTCTTGTCTGCCTTCGGGTGAGAATAAAATAATAATAATTATTATTGAGTTATAAATAAAAAATTATTATTACATAAGGTCTAGGCTAAATGCTAAGGTATAGTCTTGCATCATCTATTCAGGGTTTATTATCTCTAACATTAGCAACAAAATATCTATTATGAGGGTGAAGCTACTAATAATAATCATAATTTAAGTTTCACCCGCATACAGTAAGCCAACAAATAAAAATAAATAAAAGCTGTAGTGTGTGAACTGCACTCGAGTAGGTAATAACTGGTCGATCACGATCCAGGCTTCATCACACAACATGAGCACACAATCTAAACTGCCTGGTTGAATAATGGTAGAGGCAAGTCACGGCGCTACCGTAGATAACACGTAGCTAGTGTGTTCTGCCGAGGTCACATACGCCATCACTAATGTCGCCAGGTACAATATATACGACATTGCATCAGATACAGACTTGTCATGGATGCCACGAAGTAAACGACATGCACAGTACGTAGTTATATTATGTACATCACACTACAGCTTAGTGCACTAAAGCTGTAGTAGCTAAATCGTAATATATTGTCCCTGGCGACATAAGTGCAGTGGCAAGTGACTGGCGACTATAGTGTTATCTACAGTAGGCTTAGTGGTGTTATGATGGAGGCACATTACCGCCATATAAGCCTGCCAGTGTAGATCCGGGACCTCGATAAGATACCACGTACAGTACATGGAGGGAACGATAAAGATAACACATATCCGACTTGTTGATTGTTATCGTCGAACATTACAATCCATATTAGTCACTATATTTAAGGCGCGATGGTGTAGTTAGATGATTAGCAAGTTCAGCTCACGGCTTCAGTTCGGGTTCGATTCCCTAACAATAATGGGCGTGTGTTTTTTCACGCTACATATCTGTTCACGTAGCAGAGAAAAAAGTCATTACATAGTTACATTACATTACATTACACACTACTATAGTCTATATACGGCCTTGGCAGAGAACAGATACGGGATGTGAGTTGAGGAGTTGCGACCTCGAAATCATTATTATCATCGTAACTAAGCATTTTATCAGCCGAGTGGTGTCAGTCAGTCCATTATCAAGACGTACCCGAACTCCTCCGTCCCCCCCAGTCTTCCCTCCTATAGGTGCCAAAGTAACAAATACCTTGCACTGACGTCACGATCTAGCGTCTTCAAGCCAAATGCCGCCCGTCGGAGCGAGCTGGAGGACCAACAAACTGCACTTGCCGCCCGTGTTTGCCAGCTTATGGTAATTTTCCCCTACCAAATATATGTTTATCAGTATAAAAGATTTACTGTTATCTTCGGAAATGTTTGTTCTATAATATTATCAAATAAAAAACCGTAAAACACACTAAAGAAAGGCCATTAAGAAATATGCATGAACTTAATATTCTATTAAACTCTTCGCATTTAATACTTTGCGAGAAAACTTTTTACATGGATAATATCAATAGAAGCGGAATTTCATTAGCTTTCCATTGATATATTTTGTTTTCTGATAAATGAATTAGAACCATGCATAAATTAGCGTTAACTAAATAAATAACATCATGAAATCGGGTAATTTTCCCCGATATATAAAATTGTCTTTTCTGCCCCTTTCTCTTCTTCTGAACTAGCCTCCGCTCTTCATTCTTGCCGCGACACATGTGAAGGCCCTGACGGGATTCACTACCAAATGCTCAAACACCTCCCTCCTGTTTCTCTCCTCTTTTTACTAGTCCTCTTTAACCGGGTTTGGTCCCTTGGGGACTTTCCGGTCTTTCCCCCCCATGGCGCGAAGCCCTTGTCCTCCCGTTCCTCAAACCCAATAAATCCGGTGCCCTCCCCCAAGATTACCGCCCCATTGCCCTTACTAGTTGCCTATGCAAGTTACTGAAACGCATGATCAATCTCCGTCTTATGTGGTTCCTGGAATCCAAAAGTCTTCTCTCCCCTTCTCAGTTTGGCTACCGACGTGGTCGAAGCACAACTGACCCCTTAGCCCACCTGGAAACATACATTACCACAGCCTTTGCCCGTCACGAATCAGTCCTTGCTGTTTTCTTTGATTTAGAGAAAGCTTATGATACCGCCTGGCGACATCATATCCTCCACCAGCTAACCACTTTCGGCATAGCTGGTAACATGGGGGTCTTTCTCAAGTCCTTTCTATGTGATCGCTCCTTCAGAGTCAAAGTATCTTCCTCCACTTCTTCGTCCTAACACAATATGAAGCGCATACTTTTCTACCCATTCTGTTCCTTCACTATCTTCACTGATTCCCACAATTCCCTTTCTCTATACAATCTCTTCGCTCACTTCACCCTCTTGTTCGGGAGATCCAAGACTGGTTATTCCGACTATCCATACGCCACAAAACAATTTGCTTCTGCTGGGTACCGAGTCACGTGGGTATCTCGGGCAACGAATTAACACGTTGATTCTTTGGGGCGCTCGGTCACTATGTCCCAAGGCCCCCGTTTCTCAAACTTGCCAGCCTCCGACTACTACCCTTCCTTTAAATCTTTCCTATTCGACCGCTGGCAATCCTCCTGGACCACTTTCTCTGCCAATAAACTTCGCCTGATCAAACCCTCTATCTCTCCATGGTCAAATCCTTACCACCCTAATAGACGTTGGGAGACTGCTCTCACACGCTTACACATAGGCCATACCAACCTCACACACTCCTATCTCATGTCACGCGCCTCCCCAACCCTCTGCACACCCTGTCAAGCTCCTCTCACTGTCCAACATGTCCTAATATCCTGCCCCCATCTTACTCCTGCCCGTTCCAGTTCCTTCCCTCATTTGTCCCTTTCCCGACCTCCCTGTCTTGCGGACATACTCCCGGAATCCCCCTCCTTCTCCCTGGACAATGTAACCTCCTTCCTCCAACAAATCCACATCCTACATATGATCTAACCATCCTGCTGTAACATTCCGTTCTTTCCCCTTCCCTCATCATTTCACTATTATTCTTTAACCCTGACCCTTGATATGCTTTGCCATAGTGCCATAGGACCTCTGATGGCTGGCACATTCACCTTTTTAGGCATTAAATCAATCAATCAATCTCTCTCTCTCTCTCTCTCTCTCTCTCTCTCTTCGTTTTGTGAAGGGCATCTCGGATCTTTTCGGACTGTTCGGACATTTTTTTAGTATCATTATATTCGAGGTGGTTATGGAAAAGTTCGGAATTGGTCAAATAGAGATATGAGAGAGAAGGACTATTGTTAACGATCGAATGGCAAGTTTTCCGTGAGCGTCCAATCCACACTCAAGTTCAGGCTCAGACAATGGCAGCGGCAGGATGAAGGTGAAAATACGGTTGTCATCCACTCGGAAATTCGTGTTGAGCCTCGAGGACGACACTCTCGGGGCTCTCAAGGCTGGCATCAGAAAGTTCGTCCTCGAGACCTACCAGGAGGATGTGAGGTGAGGCGTGTTAACTACCATCAGGAGGAGAAGAACGGGTCATGTCTACTACGTGTTTGTGTCATGTCTGTGTGTATTACGTGTGTGTGTACGTGTGTGTGTACATGGGAGATTGGTGTGGTGTACGTCAAGCTGTGTGTGTGTCGCTGTGTGTGTGATTTGAGGTGGTTTGGTGTACGTTCATGTGTACGTGTTTGTGTCGTGTATCACCCCTGACCTTGACACACCCCCTCCCCCACGGGCCGAGGTCACCCCCCCCGTCCCGTTGATGTGAAGGCTAAAGTGTTGATAGGTGTGCCCCATCTCCCTCTTATCATGGGGGACGTGTGGGAAATTGGGTTTTGGGGCGGGGAGGACTGGGAGGGTGCATTTCTAGTGTTTGCCCAGACTTTCCCACTTCCCCCAGACAAATTTGGGGACCTGGGGGAATGCGGGGTTTTCGGGTGGGGAGCAAATAATGCGTCGGAAATACGTCATTTAAGAGTTATGTAAGGGGGTAAAGTTCCCTAGATCTAGGGTAATTTCCTTATATCTAAAGAAATGTGCCTAACCAAAATTAACCTAACCTAGCGGGGGGCTTGACCCACCGATAACCTAATCTAACCTAAGCTAAGTTAACCAAATATAACCTACCCTAACCTAACCAAATATAACCTAACCTCCTAGCGGGGGGTTGGGGGTTCTCGACACTTCGGTCATCATTCTGTGAGGATCGTCAGGTTCACACGTCTCTGGACTCGGAAGAAATCCAATGGATTTTCCCTAGATCTAGGGATTTTTTAACACCCCTAACTCAAAAACTATGTGGTTGCGATGCATATTTTGTACCCCAGCCAAATACCCGCATTCCCCCAGGTCCCCAAGCTTGTTTTGTGGGAGAGGGGGAGTATGGGCAAACACTAGAATAATACCCGGAGGTGTCACGCCATACACGCTTGTCTAACACCATACACGGTAATAATGGACGAGGACTTCGCGGTCGTTTTCAGAGACGCCAACTATTTTTTCCTGGCCTACAATAGGGCTTTTTCTAATGGAGATAGTTTTATTTTGCACAAACCCCGTACACACCATGTAGTCGGTAAAAGTGCAGTTTGAAACAGTACATGGAAATTGGCTACCTATCCTGACCTAACTGGAAGAGCTACGCCCCCCCAGACCCCCTCGCTAGGTGACTAATCTAACCTGGACATTGGTTATGTAACCTAACCTAACTGGGGGTGCTGCGCCCTCCCAGACCCCCTTATGTTATTAGTGATGGTAAAAATTTGGTATTATTCCAGATGAACACCGAACTCACTTTGGTGGACAAACTTTTTTTTCTACGGAGTTTTTATGTGTTTTGAATTCACCTGCTAACCGTTTCTGTCGCAATTTATTTATTTATTTTTATAGTTAGGTAAAGGTTAGGTTAGGTATAGGTTTGGTTAGGTTAGGTAAAGGTTAGGTTAGCTATAGGCTTCGGTTAGGTTCAATTTTTTTTTTTTTTTTTTTTTTTTTTTTTGGCCCCCCCCCCCAAAAAAAAGTGATTTGCGACAGAAACGGTTAGCAGATTGATTCCAAGCACATCAAAACTTACAAGAAAAATATAGTTTAGTCCACCAAAGAAAGTTCGGTGTTCATCTGGAAATTTACCAAACATTTAGTATATGACTTGCAAGATTTTCAGACAAGTTTGATTTTGTTCAGCTTACTATGTGACGCTTTCCCTAATGGAGATATGTGACGCTTTCCCTAATGGAGATATGTGACGCTTTCCCTAATGGAGATATGTGACGCTTTCCCTAATGGAGATATGTGACGCTTTCCCTAATGGAGATATGTGACGCTTTCCCTAATGGAGATATGTGACGCTTTCCCTAATGGAGATATGTGACGCTTTCCCTAATGGAGATATGTGACGCTTTCCCTAATGGAGATATGTGACGCTTTCCCTAATGGAGATATGTGACGCTTTCCCTAATGGAGATATGTGACGCTTTCCCTAATGGAGATATGTGACGCTTTCCCTAATGGAGATATGTGATGCTTTCCCTAATGGAGATATGTGATGCTTTCCCTAATGGAGATATGTGATGCTTTCCCTAATGGAGATATGTGACGCTTTCCCTAATGGAGATATGTGACGCTTTCCCTAATGGAGATATGTGATGCTTTCCCTAATGGAGATATGTGACGCTTTCCCTAATGGAGATATGTGAGCTTTCCTAATGGAGATATGTGACGCTTTCCCTAATGGAGATATGTGACGCTTTCCCTAATGGAGATATGTGACGCTTTCCCTAATGGAGATATGTGACGCTTTCCCTAATGGAGATATGTGACGCTTTCCCTAATGGAGATATGTGACGCTTTCCCTAATGGAGGATTTATGTTGACGCTTTCCCTAATGGAGATATGTGACGCTTTCCCTAATGGAGATATGTGACGCTTTCCCTAATGGAGATATGTGACGCTTTCCCTAATGGAGATATGTGACGCTTTCCCTAATGGAGATATGTGACGCTTTCCCTAATGGAGATGTGTGACGCTTCCCCTAATGGAGATATGTGACGCTTTCCCTAATGGAGATATGTGACGCTTTCCCTAATGGAGATATGTGACGCTTTCCCTAATGGAGATATGTGACGCTTTCCCTAATGGAGATATGTGACGCTTTCCCTGATGGAGATATGTGACACTTTCCCTAATGGAGATGTGTGACACTTTCCCTAATGGAGATATGTGACGCTTTCCCTGATGGAGATATGTGACGCTTTCCCTAATGGAGATATGTGACGCTTTCCCTAATGGAGATACCTTTTCCTGTGCAAACCTCAAAAAAGTGTGTTTTTTGCCATTCGAAAAAGTGATGACAAATTTCTAACTATACAATTTTTAGACGTTTTGACGGGGGAAAAAACATTCTGCAAATATAAAAGCAGTAAATATTAACCTAATCTAACCTAACCCTCAAACTAACCTGACCTAGCCTATGAAATTTTTTTTGTTTGCTAAAAATTTCATTGTTACTTTCACTCTCGTTCTGACCCATACAGTGGCGGAACAAGGGGGGCTCCTGGGGGGGCACCACCCTAAGATGGGGATGCACGTGCCCCCCCAGGCCCCCCCGCAGTTCCGCCACTGCCTATACTGCACCATCAGAATCTGGTGTATAACAACAACAAAATATAAATATGAAGGAAGAAAAGAATATCAGGACAAAAAGTTAATTACTCACTGTATCAAAATTGGAACCGAAAATAGAAAGAAGAGCAAAATTCTTGAAAAAAAGTCCTCTACCATCAGAATCTGGCGTATGAAAACAACAAAATAATAATATGAAGGAATAAATTTTAGAACATTTACTCATAAATGAATTGAAAATTATCCTGTAAAAATGTAAAGATCTCTTGGCTGGGCTAAGCCCCCAATGTTTCAAGATCCTAAACACGTCCCTGGAAACTGTAGAAAGGTCAAAAATACTGGAATCCAGACACAGTCGTGTTCTAAATATTAGCCTTATTGATTTCCAACTGCTGATGTAGAGGTTAGAAACAGTGCCAATGGTCAGATCTGCAGGTGTAGGACTGTTATAAATACGTGTCTGGCATTGGTAAATACGTGTCTGGCATTGGTAAATACGTGTCTGGCATTGGTAAATACGTGTCTGGCATTGTATTAAACTGCAGCAGAACCTATAGAGTCAAGGTTGTTTCTAACCTCAACCTCTGTGTCCACACCTGTGTGTGGTGTTCTCTCAATTGTTAATTCCTTTATTGTGTGTGTGTGTGTGTAAGGTTTACAGTTGCTGTTATATGTGTGCGTGTGTGTATGAGTAAGGAACCGTCTTGCCCCCAGGGAGCCGCTGGCCGTCAGCCTTAACGGGACGGACGTGTTGGCCGGGGAGGAGAACGCCCGCCTGGCCGGCCTGGGGGTGGTGCCCGGAGACCTGCTGACTGTGGTGGCGGCTGGCCCGGGCCACCGGGCACCCCCCTCACCCAGGCCCCCACAGCCCTGTCCAGCCCCCAAGGAGACCCCCAAACCTAAGATTGAAGCGACCCCACCCACACCTCCCCCAGCCAGTCAGCCCCCGGCACAGTTGGTACAGTCAGGGGGGGCTGAGGGAGGGGCAGATGGGGTCGTGGGGAAGGGTGGGGTGCAATGGCCCAGGGAGCTCCTGGTGGAGGCCGTGGATGGGACGGCCCCGCCGGCCCTGGAGCAGCTGGTGGGGCAGTGTGGGCCGGCCAGCCTGAGTGGTGCCCTCAACCTGGTGCTGCACCTCACCATGCTGGAGTGTGGCTTCCAGCTGGACGGGGCCGCACACCCTCCCCAGGGCTGGGCCGAGGCCGTGGCCGTGTTCCCCTACCGCAGCACCGCCCACAACGCCTTCCGCTGCAAACTGGTGTTGATGGACGTGGGCCGGGAGAAGCAGGTGATGGCCAGCTTCCCCGAGCAGGCCGGGGAGGTGAAGCACAGCCTGCTCATGGAGGACCACGTCAAGGGTCAGGCCGCCGGCCACGTGGTGGCCGGGGACCTCCTGGGGGTGGCACAGCTGGCGCGGCGGCTGCGCGATGCCGTGCTGCTGCCGCTGCAGGTGGCGGCCCACCAGGCCCTGGGAGTGCCGGCCCCGTGGCACATGGCCGGCTTGCCGCAGGAACTGGTGCTGGCGGTGGCCGCCAGGCTTGACTACCGGGGCGTGGTGGCCCTGGCCGGCACCTGCCGCCGCCTCAAGGCCGTGCTGGCAGACAACAGGCTGTGGCACGACCTGTACTGCCGTGACTTCCCCGTGGGGGGCACGGTGGGCGGGGCGGTGGGGGAGGTGGACTGGCGGGCCAGGTACAGGGAGGCCGTGCGCTGCCAGAAGGAACGGGAGAGGCTGGTGCGCGAAGGTCATTTTATCATCCCTGGCATGTACCCTGAGGGGCCCTTTGTGCCCCCACACCACCCCGGCCAGCCCTACCCCTTCCACCCCCACCCCTTCTCCCCACGGCCCAACCCCTTCATGGATCCCGACAGCCCTTACTTCCCGGGGGAGATCCCCCCGATGCCAGGGGTGTACCCAGACATGCCTGACCCCCTAGGACCCATAGGCCCCCTAGGCCCACTCAACCCCGGCCGCCCCTACCAGCCCCCATTCATGCCCCCGGGCCGACCCAGGAATCCCAGAGGGCCAAGGTTTGACTTCTTCTCGTGAGCAACGACTGGGCTGTAATTGTGGCAGGAGTGAAGGGGCGGCGACGGCCTCTTGGACATGCATGTGTGTGTGTAGTGAAGCCTCCAGGGTGGCAGGCCTGGTGAGGGGCCAGCCGTGTAGGGTGGTGTGTAGGGAACACGGGAGTAGCGAGGCAGCACAGGTGTGGCTAGCAAACAGTTGTAGAGTCCGGGAGGAGGATAAATGAAGCTGTGTCCTTCAGGCAGTCCCCAACACTCACCCTGGAACACAGGACTCACCACCCTCCATGTAGCACATCAGCACTAACCTCACCACGCAGGGGCGCCGGCCTGACTGAGGGGGGGGAGGGGGGGTGCTGCATGTGGCCGGGTGTCATGAAGGGTATCTTGTGTTTGCCACACTAACATAATCCTCTTCATAAGACTGAGGGAAGGCCAGCGTTATAGCAAGGATGTAATGTTATGAATTATTGCGTTCACTATTGGAAAGGTATCACAATTACTGGTATTGCACATCAATAATAGGTTTCCCTTGTTGGAGTCGGGAATACAGTAAAACTTTTCGTATACGGACCCTCAATTTTTTTTTTTTTTTTTTTTTTTTTTGATTTTTTTTTGTTATTTTGTCTTTTTTTTTTTTTTTTTTTTTTTTTTTTTTTTTTTTTTTTTTTTTTTTAGGGGTCGAAATTTCCTAGCTATATATACACCTAGATGTTTTTTTTTTTTTTTTTTTTTTTTTTTTTTTTTTATAGGGGTCGAAATTTCCTAGCTATATATATATACACTTAGAATTTTTTATTTTTTCTTTTTTTTTTATTTTTTTTTTACATATCCCCCCATTACTCGGACCACTCCTTGGCCCAATTAGTCCGAATATGAGAGGTTTTACTGTATACTCACTTCGTAATAATTATGTCTCCTTTTACCAACATTTCTGATATTTTTTTCGAATGAACTTTTTTTTATTTGATAGCATACCTCTCTTTGGTGGAAGGTTACAATTTTACTAGGCCTATTTATAAGCCTAGACCAAGTGTTCCTGTTTGTAATTGATGAGATTTGTTCCTTGGCAGGTCAGCAGGTGGAGGTGCCTAAATCCCTTCATAGATTATTAAGTTCCCATCTTACTCCTGCCCATTCCAGTTCCTTCCCTCATTTGTCCTCCCTTTCCCGACCTCTGTCTTGCGGACATTCTCCCGGAATCTCCCTGGACAATGTAACCTCCTTCCTCCAACAAATCCACATCCTACATCTGATCTAACCATCCTGCTGTAACATTCCGTTCTTTCCCCTTCCCTCACCGTTACGCTATTTTTCTATAACCCTGACCCTTGATATGCTTTGCCATAGTGCCATATGACCTCTGATGGCTGGCACATTCACCTTTTTTGGCATTAAACCAAATCAAATCAAGTTCCTATTTTCTGTCAAAGGTTGATTTTGGTTCACCTCACATGATCATAATTCTACATTTGCATGGATGAAACAGACTCCACAAACTCCACAAAAGCCCACATAACACTGCCAACGAGTGCAAGTGTTGTAACCATGTTGATTGATGGATTGATTTAACCCCTTGAGGCCCAGAACGTTATTTCCATTGTAATTTACGTAGGCCATTAGACTATTTTTAGTGACTATAAGCAATGTTTTATAGCTATGACCTGATTAGTATCCTTATCGACTAACTAATTTGGTATATTCAGTTACTTTTCGTCATTTTATGGCTAACAACACGATTTTATATAGCCAAGGGAAGGTCTGGGCGTGAAGGGGTTAATGCCAAAAAGGGGAAATGTGCCAGACATCAGAGGTCATCATATCTTGTTTATATTTGTGTTTTGAGTTTTCCATACCAACAAAAATTATGTCAGTGGTGGGAATCCAGTAATTGTAAGGACTAGTCTATTTTTTTTATTATGGTCAAAATGCAGTAAGGAAGCCACGCCCCCTGCCTGCCCTTCTATTCTACGGGGCAGCTGATTGGTGCATTCCTCGTATCATCACTACCAATCACAATATCTTCACTACTTAATAGCGGCGTGACCACTGGACAGAGCAATCTTCACTACAGAGAGATTTTTGATTTTGTCACCCTCTGTAGTGAAGATTGCTCTGTCCAGTGGTCACGCGCTGTTAAGTAGTGAAGATACTGTGATTGGTAGTGATGATACGAGGAATGCACCAATCAGCTGCCCCGTAGAATAGAAGGGCAGGCAGGGGGCGTGGCTTCCTTACTGCATTTTGACCATAATAAAAAAATAGACTAGAGTATAGTTTAGTGGTGGGGTCATAGTGCCATGTGTGTGACCTCTGATATCTGGCACATTTCCCCTTTGGCATTAACCCCTTCACGCCCAGATCTTTCCATTAATATATAAAATAGTCTGTTGTTAGCCATAAAATCAAATAAAAAGTAGCTGAAATATACCAAATTAGCTACTGGACAAGGATACTAAATAGGTCTTGTCTATAAAATTGTCTTATGGTCTACCCAAAGTACAATGGAAATTACATTCTGGGCGTGAAGGGGTTAAATTAATCACTGGTGGGGCGCGCAGTTCAGTTGTCCAGTTCAGAGTCAAGTCAAAATGTCATCAGTGGTGCATCGCTGTGGTCACAAGTCAAGATAACCTGGCTTGATAATAGAGATGTTGGGTGTGCAGGTCATGGCTGAGGAAAGAGTTTGCTGGGTCAAGGCCGAGTCAAGCCCGTCATAAGAACATTAGAAAAAAAGGAAGCTACGAGAGGCCGTGCGACCTACACGTGGTAGTTCCTGTAAAACCTGTCCTGGTGATAAATGAGACACAGCGAAAGGCAAAGGTGATTTATATATAAGTGTATTTACATTATAATATGCAGTCCTGTATTTACCCACAACACACACACACACAGTTACTTACATTACACTTTAGGCAAGTATGTGTAATAATATGCAGTCCCATATTTACCCACAACTCACACACACACAGTTACTTACATTACACTTTAGACAAGTATGTGTAGGTGAAGCAGGTGGTGGTGTTCCTAGTCACCACATCAACACCTGATGTAGCGGTGCCTCCAGGGCTGCTGCCTCTTCCAACTATCACAATGTTGTCCTTGTGAAGACCTAAAACTAACTCACTATTCGGGCTTATTCGTTAATTTCTCGGAGCTTTTCGAGGGACTATTTTGTTGGGACTTCCTGAAATTTCCGAACCTTGACTGATTAAATGACTTTGCTCTGCGGTCTTCAAGTATTATATGCAGACCTAAAATCATGTGTTTTCCTTCTGAAGATGACCTAAAACTACTATTCAGAGCCTTATTAATTAATTTCTCAGACCTTTTCGATGGACTATTTTGTTGCGACTTCCTAAATTCTAACCTTGACTGATTAAATGACGTTGCTCTGCTGTCTTCAGGTATTATATGCAGACCTAAAATCATGTTCAAGTATAATATGCAGACCTAAAATCATGTTCAAGTATAATATGCAGACCTAAAATCATGTCTTCAAGTATAATATGCAGACCTAAAATCATGTTCAAGTATAATATGCAGAGCTAAAATCATGTTCAAGTATAATATGCAGACCTAAAATCATGTTCAAGTATAATATGCAGACCTAAAATCATGTTCAAGTATATATAGACTAAACTGTCAAGTTATATCAGACCTAAAATCATGTCTTCAAGTATAATATGCAGACCTAAAATCATGTTCAAGTATAATATGCAGAGCTAAAATCATGTTCAAGTATAATATGCAGACCTAAAATCATGTTCAAGTATAATATGCAGACCTAAAATCATGTTCAAGTATAATATGCAGACCTAAAATCATGTTCAAGTATAATATGCAGACCTAAAATCATGTTCAAGTATAATATGCAGACCTAAAATCATGTTCAAGTATAATATGCAGACCTAAAATCATGTTCAAGTATAATATGCAGACCTAAAATCATGTCTTCAAGTATAATATGCAGACCTAAAATCATGTTCAAGTATAATATGCAGACCTAAAATCATGTTCAAGTATAATATGCAGACCTAAAATCATGTTCAAGTATAATATGCAGACCTAAAATCATGTTCAAGAATAATATGCAACCTAAAATCATGTTCAAGTATAATATGCAGACCTAAAATCATGTTCAAGTATAATATGCAGAGCTAAAATCATGTTCAAGTATAATATGCAGACCTAAAATCATGTTCAAGTATAATATGCAGACCTAAAATCATGTCTTCAAGTATAATATGCAGAGCTAAAATGGTGTGTTTGTAAGAGGTCACAGTGCCTGGGGGTGCCTATTACTACTGCCATGCCTTACAGGGTGTGGCCTCGTGTATCGTCCCCGTTAGCGCTCAACTTGTGTGTGTAGGTTATTGAGGCGAGGTAGTCCGTGCATTAACCCACTATGTGCAGTTTACTGACTAGTATGATACCTACGTACAAGGCGCCTTCTACATTACCTGGTATCATGTCAATATCCTGCCCCTGCTAATATCCGTTTTAACTCTCCCACTGTTTCACTTTTTTCTACAACCCTGACCTTTATATGCTCGCCATAGTGCCATATACCTCTGAGCTACACATTCACCTTTTTTGGCATTAATCCTAGCATTGTGAAATCATCCTCCCTGCTGTAATATTCCGTTTTAACCCTCTCCCCTCACTGTTTCACTATTTTTCTACAACCCCTGACCCTTTATATGCCTCGCCATAGTGCCATATGACCTCTGATGGCTAGCACATTCACCTTTTTTGGCATTAAATCCCGTAAGCAATGTCGTGAAAGGCCATCCTCATTCTCATCATCCTTCATTACAGTTTAAATTTTTTAGTCTTCATACTATATTTAATTTTTTGATAATCTTGTCCTCATGGCAGTACAAATTACAAGATCAGTTTTGTCTCATTTTTTATAGGAACTCAAACGTGCTGTCTTTCCTGTGGTGATGCAAGGCCCCATTCAGACTGTATTGAATTTCTTTATAATCTTGTCCTCGTCACAGTACAAATTACAAGGTCGGGTTTTGTCTCTCCTTTATTCAGGAACTCTCACTTCACTGTGTTGTCTTTCCTGTGGTGATGCAAGTCCCCATATTAGCCAGCCAGTGAAGACAGGCTAGGAGTGATGCATATAGTTCCTTATTGAGTGCCATGTGGGCGTTTTTGCCAGGCACAAGAAAGCTGTTCAGGGTTTATCTTCGTAGTTTTGTAAAGTTTTCCTCGTTTGGCCTCGTGTTTCGTCCCCGTTAGCGCTCAGTTTGTGTGTGTCGGTTATTGCGGCGAGGTAGCCCGTGCATTGCCTACCGTACCAGGCCTTATGTATGCAAGGTTTCAAGGGTCTAACATGATGTAGTCCTCCTAATGCTGCCAAGACGAGGATCAGGCCACAGGTTCTGCGTACTCCTTCCTCAGTTTCTCCCTAGTTTTGTAAAGTTTTCCTCCGCCTGATGTAGTCTTCTAATGCTGCCGAGAAACCTGTTCATGTTTTATCCTTAGTTTTGTAAAGTTTTCCTCCGCCTGATGTAGTCCTAATGCTGCCGAGAAACCTGTTCATGTTTTATCCGTAGTTTTGTAAAGTTTCCTCCGCCTGATGTAGTCTTCCTAATGCTGCCGAGACAAGCATCAGGCCACAGGTTCTGCGTACTCCTTCCTAAGCTCCTCTCTGGCCTTGCCCTTCACCTTGGGCATCTTCTTGGAGGCCTGGTCCTGTATCTCGCTGTCCCGGTAGTAGTGCGGCGCCACCTCCAGCAGCCACTTGCCGTCGATGACCACCACGTTGCGCATGTACTCCTTGGTGGTGAGGACCAGCTCGTGGTACACCACCCAGCGCGGCAGGTCCTCCGACAGGCAGGACTGCGGGTGCATCATGATGGTCTGGCCCTTCTTGGCGGTCTTGTACATGCCGCCCTTGCTGAACCGCGCCACGTGGTAGAAGTAGCCGGCGGTGATGGCCTTCCGGATGGCCATGGAGTCGGTGGGGTCGGAGGAGAGCGTGATCTCGACGCGCTCCATCAGGCCGGCCAGCTGGTCCCGGATGTCACGGGCAGCGCTTCATGGATCGGTACTGGATGAAGACCTCGTAGCACCACTGGGAGGAGTACTCGGTGCCCGCCCACTCCACGTATACGTTCATGAGGGTGAGGTGGTCGCCGTCCGGGTGGAAGAAGTTCTTGCGGGCGGTGTCGGCGTGGATGGCCTTGTCCTTGGGCCGGTAGAAGATGGCGCCGTTCACGGACAGCATGGAGGCTATGGTGAGGATCTCCTCCACCACGCCAAACTGTGCGGCGGCCAGGATCATGCGCGCCATCATGGGGTCCACGGGGATCTCGGCCATCTTGCGGCCGGTGAGGGTGAGCTCCCCCTTGTGGTTGAGGGCCTTGAGGGCGTAGAGCTGCTCCATGGCCAGGATGAGGGTCTCGGCCGGGGGGGGGTCAAGGTAGTCAAAGTTAATGAGGTCGCTGATGCCCAGGGACTTGAGCTGCAGCACCACGTTGCCCAGGTTGACGCGCTGGATCTCCGGCACCGTGTTCTCTCCATCTCGTTCTCGAAAGCCCACTTGGTGTACAGGCGGAAGCACTTGCCCGGCCCCACCCTGCCGGCCCGCCCCGCCCGCTGGTTGGCCGAGGCGCGGGAGATGGGCACCACCACCAGGGACTCCATGCCGCTGCGGGCGTTGAAGTAGTTCTGCTTGGCGTACCCGGTGTCGATGACGTAGGCGATGCCGTCGATGGTCAGCGAGGTCTCGGCGATGTTGGTGGCCAGGATGACCTTCCTGGCCCCGGGGGGCGTCTGTTCGAAGATCTTGGCCTGCATCTCCGAGGGCAGGTTGGCGTAGATGGGCAGCACTATTAGCTCACGGATGCGGCTGCCCAGGGCCTTGACGCGCTCGTCAGTATCTCCTGGCAGGCCTCTATCTCCTCCTGGCCGGTGAGGAAGACCAGGATGTCGCCCAGCCGCTGCGTGATGTGGATCTGCAGCACCGTCACCGCCGCCGCCTCGATGTAGTTGGCCTCGGGGCTGCGGGTGTAGTACACGTGCACTGGGTAGCGCCGCCCGGGGATGCGGAACACCGGCGCCTGGTCGAAGAAGTCCGAAAACTTCTCCGAGTCGAGGGTGGCGCTGGAGACGAGCAGCTTGAGGTCCGGCCTGAAGCGCGACACGTCCTTGAGCAGGCCGAAGAGGATGTCGGTGTGCAGGGTGCGTTCGTGAGCCTCGTCCACGATGATCACGGTGTAGCCCTCCAGGCTGGGGTCCATCAGGAACTCCCGCAGCAGCATGCCGTCCGTCATGTACTTGATGCGGGTGCGGTCGCTGGTGCAGTCCTCGAAGCGGATGCTGTAGCCCACCTCGTTGCCCAGCTTCTTGTTCATCTCCTCGGCCACCCGGCTGGCCACGCTCATGGCCGCCACCCGCCGGGGCTGCGTACACCCCACCTTCTTGCCGTCTTCGCAGTAGCCGGCCTCGTACAGGTACTGGGGGATCTGCGTGGTCTTGCCGGAGCCGGTCTCCCCCTCCACGATGAGCACCTGGTGGTCCCGGATGGCCCCCAGGAGGGCCTCCCTGAAGGGGAACACCGGCAGGCTGCGGCGCACCTCCTGTAGTGACATCTTCTTTTTCTCCTTGGTTGTCAGCTCGGGTTCTTCCTCCTCTTCCTCGTCCTCCGAAGAGGACGAGGAGCTTGTGTCCGACTCCTCCTTCTTCTTTTTCTTCTTGGTCTTCTTGCGTGTGCCCTTGAGCGGCAGGGACTTGATGAACTCTATCTCGTCCTCCAGCACCAAGTTGTACTCCTTCTCCTGCTGCTGGTGTCTCTGGGCCTTGTCCCGCGCCCCGAAGGACAGCGAGGTGCCCTTCATCTGGTCCTCCTCCCACTTCCTCTGCTCGTAGCCGCGCTTCTTCTCCCTCTCGTCCACCTCCACGTAGGAGTCGTCCACGCTGGCGCCTTCCTCCGGCATGACGTAGCGGTGCACGTTCTCGATGTCCCTCACCTTGTCGTAGTCGTGGGCCAGACGCAGCACCGTGCGCCGGTGGTCCCGCTCCTTGCGCTCCTTTACCGTCAGGTCGTCCTCCTCGAACAGGTACTCCTCGTCCTTGATGTCCGCCTCCAGCTCCTTGATCTTGTCGTCCTTCCTCTTGATGAGGTAATTCCGTCGAGACTCCACGCGCAGCTTGGGCAGGGCCTTCGTGCGGTCCTGCTTCTCCAACTGGAGGCGGCGCGCGGCCTCCTCGAACGCCTTCTGGTCGCCCTTCTCGGCCACATTCTTGGTGCGCTCCTCGTCCTTCTGCCGCAGCCGTTTGGAATACTCGTCCCGCTCCTCCAGGTCCGCTTGGCGCTGCTCCTCCTCGGTCAGCTCCTCCTTCACCTTGCCTGGCAGCCCCAGCAGCTGTGGACCCTCGCCCTCCGAGTCCGAGCTGTCCTCCTTGGCCTTGCGTTTCCTCTCCCCTGACACACTGGACTGACTACTGTGTGATGCTGAACCACCACCACCACCGCTGCTGCTGCTGCCGCCGCCTGAAAAACAGAAAACATTAACCTCGGTACAACCATTCCCACGCACACTCAGAACCCAAAGTGACTATTGGCTCCATCACACCATCAATGTTCACTAAACACCATCACCACCATAGATATTTCCACTCACTCCCCTGAAATTAACCCCTTCACGCCCAGATCTTCTCCTTGCTATAAAAAATTGTATGTTGTCGAGCCATAAAATTACGAAAAGTAACTGAATATACCAACTTAGGTAGTGGACAAGGATACTAAACAGGGTATAGCTATAAAATATTGCTTATAGTCACTAAAAATCGTCATGGTACCCAAATTACAATGGAAATTACGTTCTGATTCTCAAAGGGTTAAATATACTACACACGTTACTTCTTCCACATGCTTCCACACTCACCATGAACGCGCCTCCACAGCTCTTCCACAAATGCCTCCATCTTGCCATCCACAGGTATCTCCTCCTTCAGCTCGGCCAGGACATGCGTGGTGGAGTGGGCGGCGGCGGGACAGCTCTATAAGGTACTCGGCCAGCGTGGCGTCGCTCAGGCCCATCACCTGGTGGAGTTGCTGCCCCACCCACGCCTTGAGGGCCGCGTCACCCATGGCTGCGGTGACCCAGGGGAGGACAGTCTGGGGAGGTAAGGCAGATTGAATTCCTTAGGTTTTTTTCCCATTATAGGATTTTTTGTTTAACCCCTTCACCTAGCACTGAAAGGAAACTATTTTT
>JACEEZ010012615.1:737744-782744 GCA_016584305.1 Chionoecetes opilio | reverse complement strand
GAGGAGGAGAAGTAGGAAGGAAGGAAGGAAGAGATGAGAAGATAGAAAGGAGGAGGAGAGGAAGAGAGGAGGAAGAAGGAGAGGAGAAGGAAAGAGAGAATATAGGACATGGAGGAAAACAGTGTAGGAGGAAGGAGGAAGGAAGGAAGAGAAATAGAGATGGAGAGAGAAAATGGAGGAAAATAAGTATCAGGAGGAAGGAAGAGTAAAAGATAGGAGATAGAAGAAACGGAGGAAGATAACAAACGGGAAGGAAAAGGAAAGAGTGAGAAGGAAGGAAGGAAGGAAGAACAACCACCTATACTCTTAACACACACAACACACACACACACACAAACACAACACACACACAAAACACACACAGGAAACACAACACAAACACACACAAACCACACACCAACACACACACACACACACACACACACACACACACAACACACCACACAAACACACACACACACACACACACACCACACACATCCACCACGACTACCACACCACACACCACGGCAGGGGAGGGGGTTCCGACACAGCGCGGAGAGAGGGAGGCGGAAGAGTGCCTCGCACGCCGGACAGACGGAGGAGGCGGGTATAGGGGCTCCCCAACGCCCCCACGCCCACCCCGGGGAGGCGTACGCACCCCACCACACCCCCGCCCACCACCACTGTGCACTCCAACGCCTGCAGAAAGGTGGGGGGAGTACTAGTTAAGCTGGGGGTGGGGGAAATATAGGGGAGGGCAGGAGGGTTGGGAGGGGAGGAGGAGGGTAGGGGAAAGATGGGGGGAGGTGGGGAGGTGGGGGAGGGGAAAGGTGAAGGAGGAAGGGGGAGGGAGGGGGAGATGTGGGGTAATGGGGAAAGATGGGGAGGAGGTGGAAAGGAAGGGGAGTAGGTGAGGAGGTGGAGGTAGGAGGAGGAGAGGTGGGGTAGAGGGGAAAAGGTAGGGTGAAGGGGAGGGTGGGGGGAAGAGGGGGGAAGGTAGGGGAGAGGGGGAAAGATGGGGGGAGGTGGGGAGTGGAAAAGGTAGGGGAGGAGGTGGACATTAAGGTGGGGAAGGAGGGGAGAGGTGGAAAGGTGGGGTGAGGGGGAAAGGTAGGGAGGGGGAATAGGGGGGGAGATGACGTGGGATGGATTAGAGAGAGAGAGAGAGAGAGAGAGAGAGAGAGAGAGAGAGAGAGAGCAATCACCCACGCATTAACAACAGGCTTTCCATGTTAATCTTTTCGTTGCATGACCCGTACTGTTTTTTTTTTTTTGTTTGTTTGATGTTTGTAAGCTTCCCAAAAGAGGTGTTAGTGATGAGACACACACAGACACACACACCGCGCGATGGTCAGGTTGATAACGTTCTGGTCTCACTCTGTGGGTAGGCGGTTCGAATCCTCGCGCTCCCGGGGATTTTTCACTTGACAAATTCGGGCGGTTACTGTCCCCCTTGAGCAAGAGGATGGAGGTGTGTGGTGTGTGAGGTCCCCAGCATTGCCCAAAGATCGGTAATAATGAGCTCCAAGCTCGCACTGAGAGGGTGAAACTGGCGATCGCGAGCCATCTCGCGTGGACAAAGACCATGGGTGAATGACTCTCTCTCTCTCTTTCTCTCTCTCTCTCTCTCTCGTAAGCTAACTTGACTACTCCTACTTTACTATCATACTAACTTTTATGGATTTTACAGCGGAGAGAGAGAGAGAGAGGTCTACTTTACAATGCTGGCCGTCCCCAAACAAGCTCTCTCTCTCTCTCTCTCTCTCTCTCTCTCTCAAAACTATCTTGCTTCATCACATTCTTTTATAGTTATCATTATTTATATCACCATTGTCATTGTAAAATAAAGTACTAAAATAAAGTTCTAAATTAGTGAGTATAAGTAATAGTTTATAGCTATGACCTGTTTAGTATCCTTGGCCACTAACTCATTTGGTATATTCAGTGACTTTTCGTAATTTTATAGCTAACAACAGACGATTTTATATATAGCCAAGGAAAGATCTGGGCGTGAAGGGTTTAATTAAGGAGGAGGAAGCAGAGGAGGAGTTAAGATCATGTTAAGAAAATGAGGTAGAAACAACAGGATCAAAAGAAAATTTGAAAATAATAATAGCAAGAAAATGATGTTATTAAAAAAGAGGCGTTGGATTTTTTATTCTGTAACATATTATTTCCTTTACCTTCAGTATGACCTCCACGTCACCTCGCTTGACCTCGTCCCTGTAGTCGAGGAGGACGTACAGGATGGCTTGGGAGTTGAAGGGCTGCCGCGTGGCCATCACAACGCCGTAAATAAGGTAAATGTAGTGATAGTTGAGGTGACGTCTTGTCCGTCTCGCCAATCCTACTCCACCGGCGCCATTGAAGCGTTTTTTTAGCTTTTAGAATTTTATTGTTTTGGTGATTTTTTATTTATTCCTACTCATTAATTTTGTATTTTTCTGCTTTTCGTTATTTTTATGATGCTATAATTGTTTTTCGTAAGTAGGCTACCGTTGTGTTAATTTCTTTATATAAATGACCAACTTCTATCGCGCCATTAAAGCGTTTTTTTAGCTTATATAATAATTTTCGTTTTTTTGTGATTTTTTATTTATTCCTACTCATTAATTTTGTATTTTTCTTCTTTTCGTTATTTTTATGATGCTATAATTGTTTTTCGTAAGTACCGTTGTGTGAGTTTCTTTATATAAATGACCAACTTCTATCGCCCCAATCGCGCCATTGAAGCGTTTTTTTAGCTTTTATAATTTTAGTTTTTTGTGATTTTTTATTTATCTCTACTCATTAATTTTGTACTTTTTTATTTATATTATTCTTAGCGGGGTTTTTTTAAGTCTCCTTTTGAATTTTTTTATTTTATTTTTAACTTATTTCTACGTAGTCTACCGTTATCTGACTGTTATCTGATTATCTGTTATCTGTTACCGTTATCTGACTTATCTGATTATCTGTTATCTGTTACCGTTATCGGACTGTTATCTGATTTTCTGTTATCTGTTACCGTTATCTGACTGTTATCTACGGTAGTCTACGTAGATAACAGTCAAGTCGCCACCTGCAGTGATGTCGCCAGCCGCCATATATTACGAATTATAGCATTACTACTGCTGTGTATGTGCCACTGAAGATGATACACAGTAGTTTATATCATGACTGTATAATCTACACTGTTTCAGCGTTGTTTTATGCTTTGTAGCTGCAAGTATAGACGGTTTCAAATTTCGCTACGCATTTTTTTTTCGGGCGACGACGACAGCGGTACGACACTCAATAAATAAACACTAGATGGCGACTTGACTGTTGGTCGCCACTTTGTAGATATTTATGTCATTTGTTCATTTATAGCCATAATATGACACAGATGAAGACACAAAATGACACAGACTCTCCAGATAGCCCCTTCTAACTCTCCTGAAATCATGGATGTAGAAATGTAACTATTAACGCCACCACACGTCTGTAAACAGAAAAAAAAGTTGTCCTGGCGACTTAACTGTTATCTGTACTCATTAATTTTGTCCTTTTTTTCGTTATTTTTGTGATATAATTATTGTTTTTCTTAAGTACCGTTGAGTGAATTTCTTTATATAAACAACAAACTGGAATATTTTCACCATGGAGGTATAATAAGTGGATATATAGAATAATACCTCCATGATTTTCAACACGTTCACTTTCGTACCCAGATATTGAGATAACTTTCTCGTGCCTCCACAACTCCCACACACGAGCCACAACAACACTAATAAAAACATATATATAAGAGGAGTGAAAGCTACGCCATTATTACATCACCAACAAATCTGTTAAACCCTTCACTTCAGATCTTTCCTTTGCTATAAAAAATCGTCCGTTTTTAGCCATAAAATTACGAAAAGTAACTGAATATACCAAATTAGCTAGTGGGCAAGGATACTAAACAGGTCATATCTATAAATTATTGCTTATAGTCACTACCGTAGATAACAGTGCAGTTGCCAGGTCAACTTTTTTTTCTGTTTACAGACGTGTGGTGGCGTTAATAGTTACATTTGTACATGCATGATTTCAGGACAGTTAGAAGGGTCTATCTGGAGAGTCTGTGTCATTTTGTGTCTTCATCTGTGTCATAGTATGGCTATAAATGAACAAATGACAAAAATATCTACAAAGTGGCTACCAACAGTCAAGTCGCCATCTAGTGTTTATTTACTGAGTAAATTTTACTAGGGAGTTTATTTACCGCTGTCGTCGTCGCCCGAAAAAAAAACGCATAGTGAAATTTGAAACCGTCTATACTTGCAGCTACAAAGCATAAAACAACGCTGAAACAGGGTAGATTATACAGTCATGATATAAACTACTGTGTATCATCTTCAGTGGCACATACACATCAGTAATAATGCTATAATTCGTAATATATGGCGGCTGGCGACATCACTGCAGGTGGCGACTTGACTGTTATCTACGGTAGTGGACAAGGATACTAAACAGGTCATATCTATAAATTATTGCTTATAGGCACTAAAAAATCATCTAATGGTGCCCAAATTACAATGGAAATTACGTTCTGGGTCTCAAGGGGTTAACACGTTCAACGATTTTATTTTTTTCTCGTTTACGGGAACTAAATTTCTTTTCCTAGAATTTGACGTCTCTATTTTATTTCTCTTATTAAATTCTTATTCAATTTTGTATTATTTTTACATCACCAACAAGTATGTTAACACGTTCAACGATTTTATTATTTTCTCGTTTACGGGAACTAGGTAACTTTTCCTATAATTTGACCTACCGTAGATAACAGTGAAGTCGCCACCTACAATGAAGTCGCCAGGCGCCAAATATTACGAATTATAGCATTAGGGCTACTACTGATTTTTATGTGCCACTGAAGATGTTACACAGTAGTTTATATCATGACTGTATAATCTACCCTGTTTCAGCGTTGTTTTATGCTTTGTAGCTGCAAGTATAGACGGTTTCAAATTTCACTATGCGTTTTTTTTTCGGGCGACGACGACAGCGGTAAATAAACTCCCTAGTAAAATTTACTCAGTAAATAAACACTAGATGGCGACTTGACTGTTGGTAGCCACTTTGTAGATATTTTTGTCATTTGTTCATTTATAGCCATACTATGACACAGATGAAGACACAAAATGACACAGACTCTCCAGATAGACCCTTCTAACTGTCCTGAAATCATGGATGTACACATGTAACTATTAACGCCACCACACGGCTGTACATAACAAAGAAACGTTGAACTGGCGACTTCACTGTTATCTACGGTAGTCTTCTCTTATATGATTTTACTTATTGTGATTAGAGTTTCCCTTTCTTCCTCTCTTTCTTGTATCAATTTTATGTTTTCCTTCCTCCTTAATTTTCTTCCTTACTTCCTTTATTCATTCACACTTGTCAATCTTTGTTTTTCTTTCTTTCCTTCCCTTTTCCTTTCCTTCCTTCCTTCCTTCCTTCCTTCCTTCCTTCCTTCTTCCATTGCTTCCTTCCTCCTTCTCTTCCTTGCTCCTCCTCCTCCTCCTCCTCCTCTCTCCTCCTCCTCCTCCTCCTCCTCCTCCTCCTCCTCCTCTTTCCTCTATTATTATTCTATTTTTCTTGACGTAAACTTCTATCGTCTATAATTTCCTTTCTTCTTCCCTTCATTTTTGTTCACACTTCTCCATTGCTTCTTCATTCCTCCTCCTCCTCTCCTCCTCCTCTCCTCCTTCTCCTCCTCCTTCTCCTCCTCCTCCTCCTCCTCCTCCTCCTCCTCCTCCTCTTTCCCATATCCTATTTCTGCGTAACTCTATCCTTTTCCTCTCTCCTCATTCCTCCTTCTCTCTCCTCCTCCTCTCCTCCTCCTCCTCCTCCTCTTTCCTCTACTATTATTCTATTTTTCTTGACGTAAACTTCTATCGTCTATAATTTCCTTTCTTCTTCCCTTCATTTTTGTTCACACTTCTCCTCTATTGATCTCGTCTCAAATTTTTTTTTTTTATCATCCGACTTTATATGGTTTCTGCCCCGTGTTCGACCCCCGCTCCTGCTGCCTGCCGTCCACCATCAATCATTTGGATTTGGGGAGGAGCCTTCTACTTTCCTAGCCTTTCTCTCTTATTATCTAGTTAGTGTACCTAGGGGAGAGCGGGGCAGGTTGCATCATTGCCTCTAACTCGCCTGTTATCACACGTACATATCGTCTTAATACTACTACTACTACTACTACTACTACTACTACTACTATAAACTACTACTACTACTACTACTACTACTACTACTACTACTACTACAATAAACTACTACTACTACTACAACTACAATAATAATAATAATAATAAAAAAAGTGAATGCGAGTGAACTACCCTTGATGCAACCTGCCCCGCTCGAGCCCCTAGCTAGTGTAGTTCAATCAAACAGCCAGGTAATAAGGACTTAATTAATGGTCTGTTGCTGTTTGTGTTTCCTTTGTATTCCTTTGTCATAACCCTCGTATCTTATCTTATCTTTCTGCTATAATACAAGGGGGTTCGTTGCAGCAGAAAGAACACATAAGAACAGAAACCGCAGGGAGTGTTGCAACGAAGTAATCTGAAACGTTTCACTCACTCCCGAGATTTTTTTATTTTTTTTATATATTTACTTATTTCCATCTATTACAGTTATTATAGTTATTATTATTTGCCCTTTTGCTTTTCACCCTGTTTTATCTTCCTAATTTTCTTGAACTCTTCCTCTGCTTCCTCCTCTTTAACCCCTTCAGAGAGAGAGAGAGAGAGAGAGAGAGAGAGAGATCTTTCCTTTGCTATATTAAATTGTCTGTTGTCGAGCCATAAAATTACGAAAAGTAGCTAAATAAACCAAATTAGTTAGTGGACAAAGATACTAAACAGGTCTTAGCTATAAAATATTGCTTATACTCACTAAAAATCGTCTAATGGTACCCAAATTACAATGGAAATTACAAAAAACAAACAAACAAGCGATAGAAACATGAAATACACTCGAGATCATTGAGTCTTTTTTTAATCTTTTTTTCTGGGGCTTCGTTCAAACGGGTTCCGCGCCGATGAATCACTGGTGACGTCATGGAGTTGAAGGTCTTGACTGGTGACGCCTTTGGTGACGCCCTGACGCCTTACCGGGCTTGACTCGGCTTATTATATTACTATAAGCCTTTTTTATTTATTTATTTATTAACCCCTTGAGACCCAGAACGTAATTTCCATTGTAATTTGGGTACCATTAGACGATTTTTAGTGAGTATAAGCAATATTTTATAGCTATGACCTGTTTAGTATCTTGTCCACTAACTAATTTGGTTTATTTAGTTACTTTTCGTAATTTTATGGCTCGACAACAACAATTTAATATAGCCAAGGAAAGATATCTCTCTCTCTCTCTCTCTCTCTCTCTCTCTGAAGGGTTAAGGAGGAGGAAGCAGAGAAGGAGTTGAGATCATGTCAAGAAAATGAGGAGGATAAAACAGGGTACGTAAAAAGAAAACAAGGGAAAATAATAATAATAATAAATGCTGGAATTAATGAGAGGCTTAAAAATGAGGCACAAGAATGAGGAGTGAGGGAGGAGGAGGAGGAGGAATGAGGAGAGAGGAGGAGGAGGAGGAGGAGGGAGGAGGAGGAATGAAGAGAGAGGAGGGTAGAGGGAGAGGAGAGGAGGAGGAGAGGAGGAGGAGGAGGATGAGGAGAAAGGAGGAGGAGGAGGAGGAGGGGAGGAGGAGGAGGAATGAGGAGAGAAGGAGGAGTAGGAGGGAGAGAGGAGGAGGAGGAGGAGGAGAAATGAAGGAGTAGGAGGAGGAGGAGGGAGGGAGGAGGAGGAGGAAGAGGAGGGAGAGAGGAGGAGGAGGAGGAGGAGAGATGAAGGAGTAGGAGGAGGAGGAGGGAGGGAGGAGGAGGAGGGAGGAGGAGGAGACTGTAATGTAAGATAGATAAAAGTGGTCAGCAGGTGTGCTTGCTCTCTCTCTCTCTCTCTCTCTCTCTCTCTCTTTCTCTCTCTCTCTCTCTCTCATGAGTATTAACTGGTAATTCAAGTTCTTTATTGATTACATTATATATAAAAAAACTCTGCATAGGTTTATAATTCCATAACGTAGTGTGGAAATGACTCTAGTAGGAAAACTTTGACCTCATTATGAATTATTGGGAGGGAAAGTTAAAGCGAGGCTAGTACTACCTTCGGGGGAGAGAGAGAGAGAGAGAGAGTACAAACATGGCCGACCAGCTGATTCCTCAACGCTAATTGGCTGCTGAAATGTAAACAAACCCGATGATTGGCCTTGAGATTTGGCGGGAAATATGTGATCATTATAATGGCTACGAAGCAACAATAATGAAATATTTATTGATAGACTCGATTCAATGTAAGTTTACGAGACTCTTTTTGCGTCTACTTGCATATTTTCTTAATTTTCTATATTTTTCATACGTGTTTTCAGTATTTTGAGTATTTGTGGAGGAAGAAATTAATGGTTCTCTGGGATTTGGTTTTGGTTTTGGTAACGGATTTATATAGAGATTCGTTTGTTCTATTTGTCCCTTAAACTTTGATTTGATAAGTATTTTTTATGTTTCTTAATCTATCTAAATGAAATGTATATTTTTTGAGATTTAGTAATGCGTACCTTGCCTGTCTTTTTTTTTATTTTTTTATTTTTTTTATTATTATTATTATTATTATTTTTTTTTTTTTTGCCTGGCACATACCCTTTTTTTTTTGGTCATTAAAATTTATCAATCAATCATTTTTTTTTTCTATTTGTGTAGGAAAACTCATAATCGGTTTACATTCAGCATTTCGATAATCCTACCTAGCATAAATTTCAGGTTTGTCAGGGTTTTTTGCGCTCGTTTATTCATTATCAATATTTCTACCCTACATTTGATCATACGTGTTTTTGGCCTACCATAGATAACACTATATAGTCGCCACTCACTTGCCACTGCACTAATGTCGCCAGGCACAATATATTTCGAATTCTAGCATCCCTATACAATTTTCTATGTGCCACTGAAGACATGTAGTGTGATGTACATAATATAAACTACTGTGCATGCGTCTTCAGTGGCACATACAAATCAGTAGTGATGCTATAATTCGTAATATATTGTGCCTGGCGACATTAGTGCAGTGGCAAGTGACTGGCGACTATAGTGTTATGTACGGTAGAAGAGGGAAATGGCTGTCTGGGATTTGGTGTGGGAGGCATTCGATAGTGCAGTATAAAACAGTGTGACATTAAGGAAACGGGGCTTAACAGATTAGATTATAGGACATTTAGTGGAGCTATAAATGACGCAATAGGTCATCCATCCTTCTCTCTCTCTCTCTCTCTCTCTCTCTCTCTCTCCAGAAGAATGAAGTTAGTCATAGCAAAGGAGATAAATAAGGATAAAGCTTAATAGGATCAAAACCCCTATCGGAACTGCATCTCTCCGTTGCTCTTATTCTATTATTTCACTTTCTCTTTCATTTCATATTTACTTCTTCTTTTTCATTCTCTACTCTCTTCTCTCGTATTTCTACAGGTACTAGACTTTTTCCCTATCACTCTCTCGTTCCTCACTCTCTTTCTATTTCCTTTCTCTTCTTTTTTTTTCTCTACTTTCTTTTTTCTCTCTACTCTTTTTCTCTCACTCTCTTTTTCTCTCACGCATTTTCTCTCTCTTTCTCTCTCTTTTTCTCTCACTCTTTTTCTCTCACTCTTTCTCACTCTTTTTCTCACTCTTTTCTCTCACTCTTTTTCTCTCACTCTTTTTCTCTTTTTCTCTCTTTTTCTCTTTTTCTCTCACTTCCTTTTTCTCTCACTTCCTTTTTCTCTCACTCTTTCTCTCACTCTTTTTCTCACTCTTTTTCTCACTCTTTTCTCTCTCTTTCTTCTCACTCTTTTTTTCTCTCTCTCACTCTTTTTCTCTCACTCTTTCTTTCTCTCTTTTTCTCTCACGCTTTCTCTCACTCTTTTTCACTCACTCTTTTTCTCTCACTCTTTTTCTCACTCTTTTTCTCTCACTCTTTCTCTCACTCACTCTTACTCTCACTCTTTTTCTCTCACTCACTCACTTTCTCTCACTCTTTTTCTCTCACTCACTCTTTTTCTCTCACTCACTCTTTTTCTCTCATTCACTCTTTCTCTCACTCTCTTTCTCTCCCTCTCTTTCTCTCATGGCAGGTAAAAAGGATCGAGTCGGTTGCATAAAGGATTCCAATAAATCATTCTTCTCTTATATCATTTAATAATTTCTTTTCTTTTAATTAATACAGTTCTCTCTTTTCTCACTCTCTTTTTCTCTCACTCTCTTTCTCTCACACTCTTTTTCTCTCACTCTCACTCTTTTTCTCTCATGGCAAGTAACAAGTATAAAGGATCGAATAAGAGTGTATAGCGGGTTCGATCTTCCTTTGTTTACATCGCCGCGCCTTTTCCCGCGTGTCGGAGTGGCGGGCGCGGCGTCTATAGGTTGAGGGGGAGCCAGGCGGACGTCCACTGCTTCACAATGTTATTTAGCCACAGTGGGAGTCTAACGGCGCCCCAGTGACCCTTACGGAACTTGACCTTAACCTGGGGTATGGTAGTGTGTGGTACAGTGGCACAGATAAGCCTAAGAGTGTGTGGTGATTAGGGAAATAAGGTGATATAAGGCTGAAGACCCTTGTTTACACTTCTAGGGTTCCATTAGCTGAGGTCACACCATGAATGGGTTGAGACTACATGCTATGTGTTTGTGCCGCCGATAAGACGCTGTGATTACCGTTTGTTGTGCCGATAAGCCAAGAAGTGTGTGGTTAAAAGGTAGACAAGGAGGAAGACGAGTTTTGTGACTGGTCTGTGTTTACGGTCCCACTAGGTCACACTGCACTGAGTCACACCATGAACGGGACAAGGCTACTGGGTACTTACTGTTTGTTGCTGAGATAAACCAGGAAGTGTGGGTTTCAAAGGTAGACCAGGAGGAAGGTTAGTTTGGTTTGTGTTTACGGTCCCACTGAGTCCTACTGGGTCACCATGAACGGGACAACTCTACGGGGTACCTACTGTTTGTTGTGCCGATAAGCCAAGAAGTGTGGGGTTGAAAGGTAGACAAGGAGGAAGACTAGTTTGCCCTGTGTTTACGGTCCCACTGGGTCGCACTGGGTCACACTGCACTGAGTCACACCATGAACGGGACAAGTCTACTGGGTACCTACTGTTTGTTGCTGAGATAAGCCAAGAAGTGTGTGGTAGTTGTGGTAGTGAGGCAGGCAGGGGTGAGGACTCTAGGCACGGCAGAGGACCAGCGGGTGACACACACACACCATGAATGGGCTCAGCCTTAGAGACATTTGCTGTTTGTTCTGCTGGCCGCCGTGCCCTTCCAGCATAGCGGCCAAGATGGCATTCATCCCGCCGGAGCCCACCTACTCCTTCACGCCGGACGAGACAGGCTCCCGACACAGCCTGCACCTCACCGACAAGGCCGAGTGGCAGTTCACAGACAAGGAGAAGGAGGCTATTGAGGTCTTCTACACCCGCACCACCCGGGGCAACAAGATCGCATGCATGTTCGTGCGCTGCTCCCCCAACGCCCGCTTCTGCATCCTGTTCTCCCACGGCAACGCGGCCGACCTGGGACACATGAGCAGCTTCTACCTCAGCCTGGGCACGCGCATCAACTGCAACATCTTCAGCTACGACTACTCCGGCTACGGAGTGAGTGCCGGCAAGCCCTCCGAGAAGAACCTGTACTCGGACATCGACGCCGCCTGGCACGCTCTCAGGACCCGCTACGGCATCTCCCCGGAGAACATCATCCTGTACGGGCAGAGCATCGGCACGGCGGCCACCATCGACCTGGCCTCCCGCTACGAGGTCGGCGCGGTGATCCTGCACTCCCCCCTCATGTCCGGCATCCGGGTGCTCTTCAACACCAAGAGGACCTGGTTCTTCGACGCATTCCCCAGGTGGGTGAAGAGCCGGGCACTTTGCTTGTCCTCCGCCACAATGATTTACACTGGTTGGCTGGATGTAATATAGTACTATTACGTATAGTATTGTTGCACCGGCTTAGCCCCTTCACGTCCAGATCTTTCCTTTGCTATATAAAATTGTCTGTTGTCAGCCATAAAATAACGAAAAGTAACAAAAAATACCTAATTAGTTAGTGGACAAGGATACAAAACAGGTCATAGCTATAAAACATTGCTTATATCCACTAAAAATTGTCTAATGATGCCCAAATAACAATTTAAATTACTTTCTGGTCCTCAAGGGGTTAAACAGGCAGTCTGGGTGGAGTCGCCTGAGGCACCACCCAGATGCCTGTTTAAGCCCTTCATGCCCAGATCTTTCCTTTGTTATATAAAATCATCTGTTGTTAGCCATATAAAATCGTCTGTTGTTAGCCATATAAAATCGTCTGTTGTTATCCATATAAAATCGTCTGTTGTTAGCCATATAAAATCATCTGTTGTTAGCCATATAAAATCGTCTGTTGTTAGCCATATAATTAAAAAACTAACGAAATATACCAAATTAACTAGTGGACAAGGATACTCAACAGGTCATATCTATAAAATATTGCTTATAGTCACTCAAAATTGTCTAATGGTAGCAAAATGACAATGAAAATTACGTTCTGGGCCTGAAGGGGTTGACCCGGTCCGAGCATAACAGTTTGTCTTGCCAATTGTATTATATATCTATTTCTTGTCTTAATCTTCAATAGTCTCCTTGGGTTACATTGTCTTGCCTCTAAAGGGCTAGGTATTACACGAGGCGCTTATTTCAGAAAGTCGATAAAGCGCCATCAATAAAAAACTGAAGAAAATGGCTTCAAAATGTTTGCAATGTTCAAAAGATATGACATTTTGAAGCCATTTTCTGAGTCTTTTTTATGCATGGCGCTTATCGACTTTCTGAAATAAGCGCCTCAAATATTCATCTGCATATATTGATCTTACTTCTCCATATGATGATTTTTTTATGGCATTATGTAGTTTTTTTTTTTCATGCCGTATTAATTGACCTAATCTGTCATATTTATATCTTCCTGAACTAATAGGCATTGTTGTTCATGCACTTCATCTTCCTTATTTGTCTTGATGTTGCCGTAATGTCTTTTATTTGTTGTACGTTCATCAATTCATCGCTGTAAACTTCCCTCAAATCATTGTTGTCAGTTTTTCTCTAGCTCATCGCGTCATCTCTCCTCATCGCGTCATCTCTCCTCATCGCGTCACCTCTCCTCATCGCGTCATCTCTCCTCATCGCGTCATCTCTCCTCATCGCGTCACCTCTCCTCATCGCGTCACCTCTCCTCATCGCGTCATCTCTCCTCATCGCGTCATCTCTCCTCATCGCGTCATCTCTCCTCATCGCGTCACCTTCCTCATCACATCTCTCTTAACCCCTTCACGCCCAGATCTTTCCTTTGCTACTCTTAACCCCTTCACGCCCAGATCTTTCCTTTGCTACTCTTAACCCCTTCACGCCAGATCTTCCTGTTTTAGCCATAAAACCCTTCACAAAATGAAATCGTCTGTTATAGCATAAAACTACAAAAAAGTAACGAAATAAACCAAATTAGCTAATGGACAAGGATACTAAACAGGTCATATCTCTATAATATTGCTTAGGTTCATTAAAATCGTCGAATGGTGGTTATATTACAATGATAATTACGTTCTGGGTCTCGAGGGGTTAACTTCATTTCGTTGCTTATTTCTCTCATCGTTGTTGTCTTATTCACATCACTAATTCATTCTTCACTGTTACCTTCACTCGACTAATTATTCAGGTCAGTTGTGGGTCGGGAGTCTAGCCTTTTTCATCCAGTTGTGGGTCGGGAGTCTGGCCTTTTTCCACCAGTTGTGGGTCGGGAGCCTGGCCTTTTTCCTCCAGTTTGTGGTCGGGAGTCTGGCCTTTTTCCTCCAGTTATGGGTCGGGAGTCTGGCCTTTTTCCTTTGGTCGATCTGTTTTCTCTCCATGTGGTCGAGTCTGGCCATTTCCTCATGGTCAGGATCTGGTCTATTTCTCAGTATGTGGCTTGGTCTGCCTTTACACCCGTTGTGGTGGTTAGTTGACATTTTACCAGTTCTGGGTCGGGAGTCTGGTTTTACTCCAGTTTGTCGTTGCTTTTTCTCTTGTCATCGGTTTTTCTTTGTCCATCACCTTTTTCTTCCAGTTAGTTCGGGATCTGCCTATTTTCATCCAGTTGTGGGTCGGGAGTCTGGCCTTTTTCCACCAGTTGTGGGTCGGGAGTCTGGCCTTTTCCCTCCGGTTGTGGGTCGGGAGTCTGGCCTTTTTCCTCCAGTTGTGGGTCGGGAGTCTGGCCTTTTTCTCCAGTTGTGGGTTGGGAGTCTGGCCTTTTTCTCCAGTTATGGGTCGGAGTCTGGCCTTTTTCATCCAGTTTGGGTCGGGAGTCTGGCCTTTTTCCACCAGTTGTGGGTCGGGAGTCTGGCCTTTTTCCTCCAGTTGTGGGTCGGGAGTCTGGCCTTTTTCCTCCAGTTGTGGGTCGGGAGTCTGGCCTTTTTCCTCCAGTTGTGGGTCGGGAGTCTGGCCTTTTTCCTCCAGTTGTGGGTCGGGAGTCTGGCCTTTTTCCTCCAGTTGTGGGTCGGGAGTCTGGCCTTTTTCCTCCAGTTGTGGGTCGGGAGTCTGGCCTTTTTCATCGGCACTCCCTGACGTGTTTCTTCATGCTGTCTGGGTCTTTACATAGTTAGTTTAATCTCATAATCTGTCTTTAGTTCCTCTCTTTGCCTCTTATTATCTGGTCCTCCAAAAACTGTTCATTATTTACCGTTTCAGCGAAGTCCTACAATTAAGACGTATGATTTTTTCCTTTTCTGATAACATATATATCTCTTTACTGTTGTATATTTCAAAACAACGTGAATATATACCCTTCAATTTGTAGGAGCAACTCACACACCTTTGTCCTACACTTGTCACTTTAACTACCTCCTTTAATATCCCCCCCCCCCCCCCCCCCCCGTCTGTAGCTCCCCCTGAATGTTGCCCCCCCTCCCCCTCTCCCTCCTCAACACCCTACTCCAAAACCCTTCCCCTCCTCCTCCTCCTCCCTCCTCCTCCTCTCCTCCTCCTCCTCCTCCTCCTCTCCTCCTCCTCCTCCTCCTCCTCCTCCTCCTCCTCCTCCTCCTCCTCCTCCTCCTCCTCAAAAACCTACTTTAACATTCATCTTCTTCCTCCTCCAAAACCACCCACTCTAAAATTCTTCCTTTTCCTCCTTCTCCAACCTTTCCTCCTCTTCCTCTCCTCCTCCAACACCCCTCTTCCTCCTCCTCCTCCTCTTAACCCCCTCCTCCTCCTCCAACACCCCTCTTCCTCCTCCTCCTCCTCTAACACCCCTCCTTCCTCCTCCTCCTCCAACCTGCTTACTCCACATTCCTCCTCAACCTCCTAACACCCTCTTCCTCCTCCAAACACCCTCTCTAACTCTCCTTCCTTCCTCCTCCCCAACACCCCTCCTCCTCCTCCAAAACCTGCTACTCCAATATTCTCCCTTCTTCCTTCTCCTCCAACACCCCTCTTCCTCCTCCTCCTCCTCCAAAACCTGCTACTCCAATATTCTCCCTTCTTCCTCCTCCTCCTCCAACACCCCTCTTCCTCCTCCTCCTCCTCCAAAACCTGCTACTCTAACATTCTTCCTCTTCCTCCTCCTCCTCCTCCAAAACCTCCTACTCCAATATTCCTCCTCTTCCTCCTCCTCCTCTAACACCCCTCTTCCTCCTCCTCCTCCTCCTCCAAAACCTGCTACTCCAACACCCTTTCCTCCTCTTCCTCTACCACCTCCAACACCCCTCCTCCTCCTCCTCCAAAACCTGCTACTCCAACAGTCCTCCTCTTCTTCCTTCTCCTCCAACACCCCTCTTCCTCCTCCTCCTCCTCTCAAAAACCTCCTACTCCAACATTCCTCCTCTTCTTCCTCCTCCTCCTCTTAACACCCTTCCCTCCTCTCCTACCTCTAAACCTATTATATATATCTAACATTTTATTCACTATAGTTCATACTCCTATTTCTTCAACAAACTTGCCACCAGAGTATGTATCATCTTCCTTCCTTCCTATCTTCCTATCTTCCTATCTTCCTTCTTCCTATCATCCACTTCCTCTTTTCTCCCTATTGTATCATCTTCCTGGGTATTGTTTACATGCATTATCAGCCTCCTTATCCCTGTCTTCCTCCCCTGTGTGTGTGTGTGTGTGTGTGTGTGTGTGTGTGTGTGTGTGTGTGTGTGTGTGTGTGTGTGTGTGTTTGTGTGTTCTCTGAGGATAAGGAGGCTCTGAAGGGCAATATTTTCCTGTACTCCCCTGACAGATAGTGCCATTTCCACCACCACTTCTAACTACTACTACTACTACTACTACTACTATTTCTACTAATACTACTAATCCTATTTTTACTACTACTACTTCTACTACTACTATTTCTACTACTACTACTACTACTACTACTACTACTACTACTACTACTACTACTACTACTACTACTACTACTACTACTACTACTACTTCTACACTACTACTACTACTACTACTACTACTACTACTACTACTACTACTACTACTACTACTACTACTACACCACTACCCTTACTATTACCACCACACAAACACACACACACACACACACACAGAGAGAGAGAGAGCGAGCGAGCGAGAGAGAGAGAGAGAGAGAGAGAGAGAGAGAGAGAGAGAGAGAGAGAGAGAGAGAGAGAGAGAGAGAGAGAGAGAGAGAGAGAGAGAGAAAAGAGCATGGTGATAGATATATATATATACACACAAAAGAGCCATGCATGTGAGGTCCCAGGAAACATGAAAGCCTTGAGTTACTGCTGATGTGTGCAGGAAAGGAAGCCCCATACAGCGTGGGTATTAGTGGTCATCCCAGCTGTGTGTGTGTGTGTGGGGTGCAGTTAGTTCGTACACAAGTTGCAGGGGGGAGGGGCGTTATAAGGGGTACAGAGGGGTGCAGTCAGTTCGTACACAAGTTGCAGGGGGGAGGGGCGTTATAAGGGGGTACAAGGGGGTGCAGTCAGTTCGTACACAAGTTGCAGGGGGGAGGGGCGTTATAAGGGGGTACAGAGGGGGTGCAGTCAGTTCGTACACAAGTTGCATGGGGGAGGGGCGTTATAAGGGGGTACAAGGGGGTACAGTCAGTTCGTACACAAGTTGCATGGGGAGGGGCGTTATAAGGGGTACAAGGGGGTGCAGTCAGTTAGTACACAAGTTGCAGGGGGGGGAGGGGCGTATATAAAGGGGGTGCAGTCAGTTCGTACACAAGTTGCAGGGGGGAGGGGCGTTATAAGGGGTACAGAGGGGTGCAGTCAGTTCGTACACAAGTTGCAGGGGGGGAGGGGCGTTATAAGGGGGTACAGAGGGGGTGCAGTCAGTTCGTACACAAGTTGCAGGGGGGGAGGGGCGTTATAAGGGGGTGCAGTCAGTTCGTACACAAGTTGCAGGGGGGGAGGGGCGTTATAAGGGGGTACAGAGGGGGTGCAGTCAGTTCGTACACAAGTTGCAGGGGGGGAGGGGCGTTATAAGGGGGTACAGAGGGGGTGCAGTCAGTTCGTACACAAGTTGCAGGGGGGGAGGGGCGTTATAAGGGGGTGCAGTCAGTTCGTACACAAGTTGTTTCGTACACCAGTAGATTCGTACACCAAAAAGTTGTTTCGTTGTCTATATGAAACCATTGTCGTTTCGTACACTCAGCTCAGAGTTGAACTTGACGACTAGAGTTACGAAACGACACCAGGTATGTATGAAAAAACTCAAAATCAGTGTACGAAACAGCTAACAAAACCTGGGTACGAAACAACTTGTGTGCGAAACTCCCTGTAGCCGTGTGTGTGTGTGTGTCAGTCAGTCATGGATGCTATCATATATGGAGGCTACTATCTACCAAAACTACCTAGCTTTTATTGCGGTTAAAGTCTAGAGTCCTTTCCCGCCCTTATTAGCGGGGTTTTTTTGTCCTCCAGACCTTCACAGATCCCTTCAGAGACCTCTCTAACACGTAACTATAAAGTGGGAGAGAGATAAAAAACTAAATATACTCACCTAACCTCATTATAACCTAACCTAACCTAACCTCATTATAACGTAACCTAACCTAACCTCATTATAACCTAACCTAACCTCATTATAACCTAACCTAACCTAACCTAACCTGGTAAAATTCTAGTTCTTTCTCGCCCTTAGGTCACTCTAGGAGGTTACCAGGTTAAGTTTGCCAGGTTAGGTTAGGTTATAGTGAGGTTAGGTTAGTATTTCTTTTTTTTTATCTATCTTATCTTATTCTTATTTTTTGTGTGTGTGTCAGTGTGGTGTGTGTGTGTGTGTATGCATGTGTGTGTGTATGTATGTCAGTATGGTGTGTATGTATGTGTGTGTGTGTATGTATGTGTGTGTGTGTGTATGTATGTCAGTATGGTGTGTATGTATGTGTGTGTGTGTGTATGTATGTCAGTATGGTGTGTATGTGTGTATGTATGTGTGTGTGTGTGTATGTATGTCAGTATGGGGTGTATGTATGTGTGTGTGTCAGTGTGGTGTGTACTGTGTGTATGTATGTCAGTATGGTGTGTATGTGTGTGTGTATAAGTGGATAAGAACAATTAGGTTCACACAAAGGTCGTAGAAATGAACTCTTTGTATCTAGGGTGTACTGTGAACCCCTCAGCCCCCCCCCCCTCTTCCCTCAACCCCCCCTTCTTCCCTCGGCCCCCCCCCCCCTCTCCCTCGCCCCCCCCCCCCTTCTCCCCTCAGCCCCCCCTCCCCCTCCTACCCCCACTATGGAGGATAACTGGGTCCTTCTATCTGTCATACAATTCTAGGTCTGTTTCTTTGTTATTGTTATTATTTATTATTATTGTTGTCATTTATTTTTGTTATTTATATGCCTACACCTACAGTAAACCCTCTAATTGGAACTAATTGGGGGGAGACCTGGGGCGAATTAGCCGAAAATCCAAATTATCCGATGGTTACCTCTACAGGAAATTGATATTTGTATAAATGTACGAATAGGCTATTTTCTCGGTTATTTACCAATCAATATTTTTTTGCTTTACGCCAAATGATAGGCCTTGATCTACTTTATATTTACTTCTCTATACCTCTTGCACGTATCTGCCATAGTTTTTTAGTTATTGAAAAAGCGTGATTTAAAAAAAAATTCTAGGCATACCCCTTGCTAAATTTGCAATATTTTTTTTTAAATAGATTTGCTTGAAAATTAGTTCCTAGCAGTTATCGGGCATGCTGAACACGAATCTGTAGTCAGTTTTCAGTTACAATGATTAGAAGTCCCTATTTCAGCCAATTCACAATGACATGATACTTCCAGATATTCCTGAAAAATCACAAATTAGATAAAACTTACTAAAGACATAAAACTCTCCTCTCTCTCTCTCTCTCTCTCTCTCTCTCCTCTCCTCTCTCTCTCTCTCTCTCTCTCTCTCTCTCTCTCTCTCTCTCTCTCTCCTCTCTCTCTCTCTCTCTCTCTCTCCCTCTCTCCTCTCTCTCTCTCTTTTCTCTCTCTCTCTCTCTCTCCTCTCTCTCTTCCTCCTCTCTCTCTCTCTCCTCATCCTCCCTCCTCTCTCCTCTCCTCCTCTCTCCTCTCTCTCTCTCTCCTCCTCCTCCTCTCCTCCTCCTCTCTCCTCCTCTCTCCTCCCATTTCTCTTCCCCTCCTCCTGTCCTCCCTCTCCTCCTCCTCCTCCTCCTCCTCCTCCTCCTCCCTCCTCCTCACCCTCCAGATTTTTCTCATCCTCTCTCCTCCTCTCCTCCTCCTCCTCCTCCTCCTCCTCCTCTCCTCCTCCTCTCCTCTCCTCCCCCTCTCCCCCTTGTCAGCTGTAAGGCATCAAGAAAAGTGTGTGCGTGTGTGTGTTTGTTTCAAGGAAGACCTCAGCTGCTGTTCTTCAGGCTTACTAGGGCTTCAAGAGGAGGAGGGGGGGGGAGGAGGAAGGAAGGGGGGAGGGAGGTAGGAAGAAGGGGGAGGAGGAGGAAGGGGGGAGGAGGAGGAGAGGGAGGAGGAAGAAGGGGGGGAGGAGGAAGAAGGGGGGAGGAGGAGGAAGAAGGGGGGGAGGAGGAGGAAGAAGGGGGGAGGAGGGAGGAAGAAGGGGGGAGGAGGAGGAAGAGGGGGGGAGAGGGAGGAGGGAAAGAAAGAGAAAGATGTCAAATTAATCTTACAAATGTATGGAAAGAGAAGAGAGAGAGAAGAGAGATCTAACATGACCCATTATGGTATTGTCCCAGGGGAAGTATGAACATAAATGTGTATGCCAAAAGGTCACACACACACACAGACACACACACAGACACACACACACACACACACACACACACAGACACACACACACACACACACAGACACACACACACACACACACACACACACACTATGATAAGGATGGCACGTGTACTCCTAGAGGCCGCCCTTTAAACCTTGCCCCCAACTCTGAATGGCTTCTCAATTGTAAACAGATATATTTCCTATAGGGTGTTCAGCTCACAACTTGCTTCTCACACACCAACACTTACCCGTCAAAAGTTATTGTAAATGGATGGATCTACAATTGTGTCCCCGGCATTTCCAATTATCTAGCGGAAAAAAACTCTGATTTCTGGCTGCTCAAAAATATTCCAAAATTGACGACGATCAATGTTTTTGTTATTTTGCCGCAAGACTGTGAGTCGTAGAAGAAGAACTTATGGAAGTAACAAAGGTTCATCTTGAGGTGTTCTACATGACGCAGTAATCGCTTGTCAAAAGTTCAAAACACCTCATGGTTGTCGAGAAAATTGATATTTTGTATAAATGTATGAATATGCTATTTTCTCGGTTATTTACCAATCAATATTTTTTTGCTTTACGCCAAATGATAGCCCTTGATCTACTTCATATTTACTCTCTATATCTCTTGCACGAATCTGCCTTAGTATTTTAGTTATTGAAAAAAACGTGATTTATAAAAAAAATCAAGGCATACCCCTTGCAAAATTTGCAATATTTTTCGAAAAATAGATTTGCTTGAAAATTAGTTCCTAGCAGTTATCGGGCATGCTGAACACGAATCTGGAGTCAGTTTTCAGTTACAATGATTAGAAGTCCCTATTTCAGCCAATTCACAATGACATGATACTTCCAGATATTCCTTAAAAATCACAAATTAGACAAAACTTACTACAAGACATAACAATATGATAGGCATTGCTAGATTAATCATTACTTCAATACAACGATCAGTATTAGTATTTTCAGTATTATTATTAGTATTATTAATCCCTATTTGAGCCACCCATGCGATTGTCAAAATACTTATAAAACCCCCCCCCCACCACCACCACCACCACCACCACCACCACCACCACCACCACCACCACCACCACCACCACCACCACCCCACCCACCACCACCCCACCACCACCACCACAACCCCACCACCCTCCCCACCCCACCACCAACCACCACCACTCCCACTAACTCCCTCCTTCCACCTCCTTCCACTCCCACCAGCATTGAGAAGGTGCCCAAGATCACGTCGCCTGTCCTGGTGATCCATGGTACAGAGGACAACGTGGTGGACTTTTCCCACGGCCTGGCCATCCACGAACGCTGCCCCCGCGCCGTGGAGCCCCTGTGGGTGGAGGTGAGGCCCTGGGTGTGGACTGGGTGGAGGGTGGATGAGTGATTGTGAGGTCTATATAGGTCTAATGAGGTCTATATAGGTCTAATGAGGGTCTATATAGGTCTAATGAGGGTCTATAGGTCTAATGAGGGTCTATATAGGTCTAATGAGGGTCTATATAGGTCTAATGAGGGTCTATATAGGTCTAATAGGGTCTATATAGTCTAATGAGGGTCTATATAGGTCTAATGAGGGTCTATATAGGTCTAATGAGGGTCTATATAGGTCTAATGAGGGTCTATATAGGTCTAATGAGGGTCTATATAGGTCTAATGAGGGTCTATATAGGTCTAATGAGGGTCTATATAGGTCTAATGAGGGTCTATATAGGTCTAATGAGGGTCTATATAGGTCTAATGAGGGTCTATATAGGTCTAATGAGGGTCTATATAGGTCTAATAGGGTCTATATAGGTCTAATGAGGGTCTATATAGGTCTAATGAGGGTCTATATAGGTCTAATGAGGGTCTATATAGGTCTAATGAGGGTCTATATAGGTCTAATGAGGGTCTATATAGGTCTAATGAGGGTCTTATATAGGTCTAAAATGAGGGTCTATATAGGTCTAATGAGGGTTTATATAGGTCTAATGAGGGTTTATATAGGTCTATATAGGTCTAATGAGGGTCTATATAGGTCTAATGAGGGTCTATATAGGTCTAATGAGGGTCTATATAGGTCTAATGAGGGTCTATATAGGTCTAATGAGGGTCTATATAGGTCTAATGAGGGTTTATATAGGTCTAATGAGGGTTTATATAGGTCTATATAGGTCTAATGAGGGTCTATATAGGTCTAATGAGGGTCTATATAGGTCTAATGAGGGTCTATATAGGTCTAATGAGGGTCTATATAGGTCTATATGTAATAGGGTCTATATGAGGTCTATATGTATGAGGGTCTATATAGGTCTAATGAGGGTCTATATAGGTCTAATGAGGGTCTATATAGGTCTAATGAGGGTCTATATAGGTCTAATGAGGGTCTATATAGGTCTAATGAGGGTCTATATAGGTCTAATGAGGGTCTATATAGGTCTAATGAGGGTATATAGGTCTAATAGGGTCTATATAGGTCTAATGAGGGTCTATATAGGTCTAATAAGGGTCTATATAGGTTAATGAGGGTCTATAGGTCTAATGAGGGTCTATATAGGTCTAATGAGGGTCTATATAGGTCTAATGAGGGTCTATATAGGTCTAATAGGGTCTTATATTATAGGTCTAATGAGGGCTCTAGTTATATAGGTCTAATGAGGGTCTATATAGGTCTAATGAGGGTCTATATAGGTCTAATGAGGGTCTATATAGGTCTAATGAGGGTCTATATAGGTCTAATGAGGGTCTATATAGGTCTAATGAGGGTCTATATAGGTCTAATGAGGGTCTATATAGGTCTAATGAGGGTCTATATAGGTCTAATGAGGGTCTAGGTCTAATGAGGGTCTATATAGGTCTAATGAGGGTCTATATAGGTCTAATAAGGGTCTATAACAGTATTTCTCAACCTGGGGGAATTTTATCCTAAGGGACATCTAAATCACTAGCATTTAGTCGACAGAAAACAATTTCTTAGAGTTCAGAGTTCAGCTATTGACTTTTTATTTCTTGAAGTGTATATAGCTATAGAGGGTAGTGTCTATATACTTGTTATTAAGTAAGTATATGTTGTGTTTTGGCTACTTTTGTCCCTGTCCACATGAAGGGGGGAAATCCGGATGGTTGAACAGGGGGGAGGGGGGACAACAGCACAAAGGTTAGGCACCACTGGTCTATAAGGTCTAATGAGGTCTGAAATAGGTGGAGTTTGGTCTAATGAGGTCTGAAATAGGTGGAGTTTGGTCTAATGAGGTCTGAAATAGGTGGAGTTTGGTCTAATGAGGTCTGAAATAGGTGGAGTTTGGTCTAATGAGGTCTGAAATAGGTGGAGTTGTCTAATGAGTCTGAATAGTGAGTTGGTCTAATGAGGTCTGAAATAGGTGGAGTTTGGTCTAATGAGGTCTGAAATAGGTGGAGTTTGGTCTAATGAGGTCTGAAGTAGGTGGAGTTTGGTCTAATGAGGTCTGAAGTAGGTGGAGTTTGGTCTAATGAGGTCTGAAGTAGGTGGAGTTTGGTCTAATGAGGTCTGAAATAGGTGGAGTTTGGTCTAATGAGGTCTGAAATAGGTGGAGTTTGGTCTAATGAGATCTGAAATAGGTGGAGTTTGTTTCAGTGTGGAGGTAAGGCCCTGGTGGAGCTGGGTGGACTGGGTGGATGAGTGGTTGTGTTAGGTGTGAAATAGGTGGAGTTTGGTTCAGAGTGGATGGGATGGAAGTGGATGAAAGGTATTAGATGGACTTGTAGGTGGAAGAGTTTGGTTCAGAGTGGATGGGATGGAAGTGGATGATATATAAGGAGTTTTAATAGTGTGGATGTGGACTGGGTGGAAGAGAAGAGAAGAGGAAGAATATTAGTAGGAGGTTTTGGAGGAGGAGGGGTGTTGGAGTAGGAGGGAGAGAGGTGTTGGAGTAGGAGGGAGAGAGGTGTTGGAGGAGGAGGAGGAAGAAGAGGGGTGTTGGAGTAGGAGGAGGAGAGGTGTTGGAGGAGGAGGAGGAAGAAGAGGGGTGTTGGAGTAGGAGGAGGAAGAGAGGGGTGTTGGAGGAGGAGGAGGAAGAAGAGGTGTTGGAGGAGGAGGAAGAGAGGTGTTGGAGGAGGAGGAGGAAGAAGAGGGGTGTTGTGGAAGGATGTGAGGAGGAGGAAGAGGGGTGTTGAGAGGAAGAGAGTGGAGGGAGAGAAGAGGGGTGTTGGGTTTGGTTGAGTTTTTTAAGGACATAAAGAGATGGCAAGGGAACAAAAGGGTTAGGAACAGAAGCGCGCTAGTTGCAGTCCCTAGAAAGAAGACTAGTAAGGAAGAATAGAGAGAGAGAAGAAGTTCAGAGGGGTAGGCCAGGAATAGTGGGAGGTGTGTCTTGTTACTCTTCTTTGAATAGATTTAATCAAGGAAACGCAGGGACAAAAATGGAAACAGGAAGAGTAGTTCCAGAGTTTTACAGCAGTCGAAAGGGATGAAAAGAGTAGCAATAGAAGGCACTGATTAACTCCTTGCAAAATTAGGAAGAATGGACAGAATCAGGGATTAAGTTTACATGAAAGGATGAACAAAAGACACTGATTACCTATTGTACATGAGAGGAGAATGGAATGATAAGCACCAAGTTTGGCAGCAGACGGGGATGGGGAGATAACAGTGTAGCAACGTTCAGAAGAGGCATCGTAGCAATGAAAATGGAGAATAGAGAAGAGAAGCAGACATTGCGGCGGTGATTTAAAGATTGAAGACAGTCAGTCAGAGGAGAGGAGTTGATGAGACGAAAAGCTTTTGACTCAACCTTGTTTAGGAGAGCTGTATGAGTGGATCCTCCCCAAACATGTGAGACATACTCCATACATGGGCGGATAAGGCCCCTGTAGAGAGCAAGCAATTGGGAGGGAGAAAAAAAAAGGACGCAGACGCCACAGCACACCTAACTTCTTAGAAGCTGTTTTAGCAAGAGATGAGATGCGAGATTTCCAGTTCAGATTTTTAGTAAAGGATAATCCTAGAATGTTCATTGTAGAAGGAGACAATTGAGTGTCATTGAAGAAGAGGGGATAGTTATCTGGTAGGTTTTGTCGAGTAGATAGGTGAAGAAATTGGGTTTTTGAGGCATTGAACAAAACAAGGTTTGCTTTGCCCCAATCAGAAATTATAGAAAGATCAGAAGTTAGGCGCTCGGGTGTTAGAGTAGGAGGAGGAGGAAGAAGAGGAGGGGTGTTAGAGTAGGAGGAGGAAGAGGGGTGTTGGAGGAGGAGGAAGAAGAGGAGGGGTGTTAGAGTAGGAGGAGGAAGAGAGGTGTTGGAGGAGGAGGAAGAAGAGGGGTGTTGGAGTAGGAAGAGGAGGAATGTTAGAGTAGGAGGTTTTGTAGAAGGAGGAGGAGGTAGAAGGGAAGGGTTTTGGAGTAGGGTGTTGAGGAGGGGGAGGGGGAGGGGGGGCAGCATTCAGGGGGGGGCAACAGGCAGGGGGGGGGGCGCTATTAAAGGAGGGAGTTAAAGTGTCACCACCTCCCTTTAAAGTTATGGCAGTGCCTTTGTTTGCAAGGATACTGATGCCCTCTTGTAGCAGTAGTGGTAGTGGTAGTAGTGGTGGTAGTGGTAGTAGTAGTAGTAGTAGTAGTAGTAGTAGTAGTAGTAGTGGTGGTAGTAGTGGTAGTAGTAGTAGTAGCAGTGGGGGTAAGTTTAGTGTTACAAGTATAATTAATAGTTTGTTATTATTATTATTATTATTATTATTGTTGTCATCATTATATTTATGGACCTCAGTAGTATATTCATGGACCTCAGTAGTATATTTATGGACCTCAGTAGTATATCCATGGACCTCAGTAGTATATCCATGGACCTCAGTAGTATATTCATGGACCTCAGTAGTATATTTCCCACATTAAATAAATTCAAATCACAAAAAAGAAAAAAAAATTCAAATGACACACAAGAAAAAAAACCTGAAATATCACCTTTATTTCTTTCCCCTCTTCACTTTTTTTTTTAGTTTTTTAAAGTGGTCACATTTTTCACTCGCATTTCATACAATCAATAACACAGGCGAGCTACGTGGCCCTTGTTTACCTCTTCATAAAACCCTACACACAAAACCCTAGACACAGTACCCTAGACACAGTACCCTAGACACAGTACCCTAGACACAGTACCCTAGACAAAAACCCCTGACCAATCCCCTCCCACAAAACCCTCACAATAAACGCAAAAAACCCTAGGCAAAAACCCCCTACCCAAAACCCAAACCAAAAAAACCCTACAACAAAACCTTACACCTAAATGCAAAAAAACCCTACAACAATCCCCTAAAAAAAAAACCCTAGACAAAAAACCCTTTAGAAAAACCCCTACACCAAAACCCTCCCAAAAAAAAAACGACACAAACCCAGACACAATAAACGACACAAAACCCTAACAAAAAACCCAGACACACAAAAAACAACACCAACAAAAAACCCTTTCACCCCAATTTTCCTTTATATAAAAAAATTGCCTTTTACCATAAAATTACAAAAAAAAAAACTGAATCAAAAAAATTTAGTGAGTCGACAGTACGTAAAACCTCTCATATTCGGACTAATTGGGCAAGGGTGGTCCCAGTAAAGCCCAAAGGACCGAATAATGGGGGGATATGAAAAAAAAAAAAAAAAAAAAATTCTAGGTGTATAGCTAGGAAATTTTTGACCCCCCAAAAAAAAAATAAAAAAAAAAAATTTTTGGTGATATATATACTAGGGAAATTTCGACCCCTAAAAAAAAAAAAAATATTAGGGGGTATAGCTAGGAAATTTCGACCCCTCAAAAAAAAAAAAAAAAAAAAAAAAAAAAAAAAAATTCTGTGTATATATTTCTAGGGAAATTTTACCCCAAAAAAAAAAAAAAAAAAAAATAGGGGTATAGCTAGGAAATTTCGACCCCTAAAAAAAAAAAAAAAAAAAAAAAAAAATTCTGGTTACATATATCTAGGAAATTTCGACCCCTAAAAAAAAAGAAAGAAAAAAAAAGGAGGTTCGAATAATGTCAAAGTCCGAATAATGAGTGTCCGAATACGCGAGGTTTTACTGTCTATTAAACAGGTCATATCTATAAAATATTGCTTATATATTCACTAATAATCGTGTGTATTTACCAAGTTGTAAATACACACATACACACATCAGCAACATAGACACAAAACCCTAGACACAATAAACGACACAAAACCCCAGACACAAAACCCTAGACACAGTACCCTAACCAAAAAAACCCTAGACACAATAAACGACAAAAAACCCCTAGACACAAAACCCTAGACACAGTACCCTAGACACAAAACCCTAGACACAATAAACGACACAAAACCCCAGACACAAAACCCTAGACACAGTACCCTAGACACAAAACCCTAGACACAATAAACGACACAAAACCCCAGACACAGTACCCTAGACACAAACCCTAGACACAATAAACACACAAACCCCAGACACAAACCCTAGACACAGTACCCTAGACACAAAACCCTAGACACAATAAACGACACAAAACCCCAGACACAGTACCCTAGACACAAAACCCTAGACACAATAAACGACACAAAACCCTACACACAAAACCCTAGACACAATAAACGACACAAAACCCTAGACACAGTACCCTAGACACAAAACCCTAGACACAAAACCCTACACACAAAACCCTAGACACAAAAAACGACACAAAACCCCAGACCGTACCCTAACAAAAAACCTAGACACAATAACGACAAAAAACCCCAGACACAGTACCCTAGACACAAAACCCTAGACACAATAAACGACACAAAACCCTACACACAAAACCCTAGACACAAAACCCTAGACACAATAAACGACACAAAACCCTAGACACAATAAACGACACAAAACCCTAGACACAAAACCCTAGACACAAAACCCTAGACACAAAACCCTAGACACAAAACCCTAGACACAATAAACGACACAAAACCCTAGACACAATAAACCAAACACAAAACCCTAGACACAAACCCTAGACACAAACCCTAGACACAAAACCCAGAACCAACAAAACCCTAGACACAGTACCCTAGACAAAAAACCCTAGACACATTTACCCTAGACACAATAAACGACACAATAAACGACACAAAACCCTAAACACAAAACCCTACACAAAACCCTAGACACAAAACCCTAGACACAATAAACGACACAAAACCCTAGACACAATAAACGACACAAAACCCTAGACACAATAAACGACACAAAACCCTAGACACAAAACCCTAGACACAAAACCCTAGACACTCAACGCAACACTCCCTAACACAAGCACCATATCAGGTGATTATTGCATATGTGTGTTCATTTATGTATATTTACCTAGTTGTGATATACGGGAAATGTGTGTGTGTGTGTGTGTGTATATAACAGAACCCTCCCGAGTTTCGCCTAACCGCACTGTAAGCATAAAAAATAAAAAAATGAACGAAGCAGCGCGAAACTCAGGGAGATAATACGTGACAGCCGGGATTTAATAATTTATGACTCGCGCAAAACTCGGATAGTGTGAAACTCGGGAGGATACTGTAGTTGTGATATACGGGAGATGTGTGCGTGTGTATTTACCTAGTTGTGATATACGGGAGATGTGTGTGTGTGTGTATTTACCTAGTTGTGATATACGGGGAGTGTGTGTGTGTGTGTATTTACCTAGTTGTGATATACGGGAATGTGTGCGTGTGTATTTACCTAGTTGTGATATACGGGAGATGTGTGTGTGTGTATTTACCTAGTTGTGATATACGGGAGATGTGTGTGTGTGTGTATTTACCTAGTTGTGATATACGGGAGATGTGTGTGTGTGTATTTACCTAGTTGTGATATACGGGAGATGTGTGTGTGTGTATTTACCTAGTTGTGACATACGGGAGATGTGTGTGTATGTATTTACCTAGTTGTGATATACGGGAGATGTGTGCGTGTGTATTTACCTAGTTGTGATATACGGGAGATGTGTGTGTGTGTATTTACCTAGTTGTGATATACGGGAGATGTGTGTGTGAGTATTTACCTAGTTGTGATATACGGGAGATGTGTGTGTGAGTATTTACCTAGTTGTGATATACGGGAGATGTGTGTGTGTGTGTATTTACCTAGTTGTGATATACGGGAGATGTGTGTGTGTGTGTGTGTGCGTGCAGTAACCGTGCGTGTGTCTGCAGGGAGCTGGCCACAATGACGTTGAGCTGTACAGTCAGTATCTGGAGCGCCTGAAGCAGTTCGTGTCGGTGGAGCTGGTTAATTGACGGCTCGGCGAGGCCCCCCCGCCATCCAGCCAGGGGGGGCTGAACCACCACCCACCCAGACCCCCCACCACCACCCCCACCCCCCCCACAGGCCTGGGGGCGAGGGGGGGCGTGGGGCGCGGCAGTGGAGGGGTGGTGGTGCGCTGTTGGAACAATGACCTGGGTATGATAGCGACGGAGGCCATGTTTGCTACAGAGGGGGCCATGGCCTCAGAGGGGCGGCTGGCGGCGGCCCTCGCCACGCCCTCCAGGGAGACGCCCCCGGGCCTCGCCTCCGGACACACCTCCCCGGCGGCCCTCATCTCCAGGAGCCCCATCCGCCCCTCCCCTAAAATAATCATCAGGGCCTCCGCTCCCCCCTCCCCCTCCCTATCCTGCGTCTCCCATCCCCTAGGGCCACCCCCAACCCTCCCCTCGGACATAGCGGCCTCCACCGTCTCCCTGGCCACGTCCCTCCACCACCACCACCTCCACCAACACCACCAACACCACCACCACCACCGTCGCCACCACTCCCACTCCAGCACCACCGCCGAGAAGTTGCTGTGACCCATGGAGTCTTTAGTCTAGCCTAGGTAGTGTCTCGCCCCGCCCTGCCCCTCGCCCCGCCCCGGCATGCGTAGGGGTGCGCCGCCGGGGAGCCTCGTGCTGGGGTGCTCGGGGCAGACAGGGGGAGAACCGTAAAGAAAAAGGGGTGTTGGTGTATAAATGTTTCCTGTTTCCCCTCTGGCCTCCCCTCACCTCCCCTCATCTCCCCAGACCAACCAATTGAATGGAAACAAAAAAAGTGAAAAAGAATTACAAAAAATATATATTGAGACAGGAAAACATAGCATGATATTAAAGTGTTGAACAGAAAATATGAAAATGTATATAGTCCAAAAAAAACCGAAACCCGAAAAAAATTGACGGACTTGCAAAATGGGATGGAAGGAAGGAAGGAAGATTCAACGGAGTGTGTTTGTGTGTGTGTGTTTGTGTGTTGGAGGAAGGGGGTGGGCCAGGCCATTCACCCTTACGTATACCCTTCCCATGTGTACTCCCCTCCCTTTCCCTGTCCCTACCCCTCCAGCCCCCTCCAGCCCCCTCCATTTTCTAAGACCTCATGTCACCCTCTCACCACCACCATGTAGCTATGAGAGTCAATGGAAGAGATGACTGACTTGACTGACTGACTGACTGACTGACTGACTGACTGAGTGCGTGCGTGCGTGAGTGAGTGAGTCAGTCAGTCAGTCAGTGCGTGAGTGAGTGAGTGAGTTGAGTGCATGAGTGAGTGAGTGCGTGGTGTGTGCGTGTGTTTAGGCAAGGCTAGAGGCGTAGGAGGATGCGACTCAGTACAGAGGACGTGTGTGTGTGTGTACGTGTGTGTGTATGACTACCGTACACACGCACACACACCCTCCCCTTCTATATAAATACCCCTTCAAATGTATAAGCCCTTGTACCCCCCTTACAGAGTTAGGGATGTGCACTTTTGTAAGCTGCAACTTTGATACATTGACGGCGGTGTTAGGAAGGTGTTAGGAAGGTGAACGACGCAGCAGCAGCAGCAGGAGGAGGAGTAGTAGCAGGAGACAGCTGCGTACATTCATCTCAAGCTTCATTTTATACATGCGCTCCCCGAGTTCTGATTTTTTGTTTGTTACATCGTCATATTCTAATTCCCCTTCTTCCTCCTCGTCTCTGTGTGTGTGTCTCTCTCTCTCTCTCTCTCTCTCTCTCTCTCTCTCTCTCTCTCCTCTCTCTCTCTCTCTCTCTCTCTCTCTCTCCTCTCTCTCTCTCCTCTCTCTCTCTCTCTCTCTCTCTCTCTCTCTCTCTCTCTCTCTCTCTTCTCTCTCTCTCTCTCTCTCTCTCTCTCTCTCTCTCTCTCTCTCTCTCTCTCCTCTCTCTCTCTTCTCTCTCTCTCTCTTCTCTCTCTCTCTCTCTCTCTCTCTCTCTCTCTCTCTCTCCTCTCTCTCCATCTCTCTGTCTCCTCCCCCATCTCTTACTTCTCTCACTCACTCTCTTCTCTCTCTCCTCTCTCTCTTCTCTCTCTCTCTCCTCTCTCTCTCTCGTCTCTCTCTCTTCTCTCTCTCTCTCTCTCTCTCTCTCTTCTCTCTCTCTCTCTCTCCTCTCCTCTCTCTCTCTCTCTCTCTCTCTCGTCTCTCTCTCTCTCTCCTCCTCTCTCTCTCCTCTCTCTCTCCTCTCTCTCTCTCTCTCTCTCTCTCTCTCTCTCTCTCTCTCTCTCTCTCTCTCTTCTCCTTCGTCTCTACTCTCTTCTCCCTCAAGTTGATGTGTAGGGTACACCTCTCAGGCTGTTGTTGTTTGTTTGTTGTGGTGCCAGGTATGTGTACGTGTGTTTGTGTGTGTGTACTCCGAGAAGTCCCGAGAGGTCCCGAGAAGGTTACTGTTTACTCCAAGATTTGAATGAAAGTTGTAGCAAATTTCCATGTGTTTCTCTTCAACCACGCGTGTATGTATGTCTGTCTGTGTGAGAAATATATAGAGAGAGGTGAAGTCAGTCTATCCCTAAAGCCCTGTCCAGACCAGCGGGCATGCGGTCGGCGGGTAAATTCTACCGGGCATGCACGTGAATGTTGTCCACACGGTCTAATCGATGAATTGGCGGGCGGGCCGGAATGGTGCCAGTAGGTCGTGGAGTGCGGTGATAACATGGCACCCGGTATTACTGAGAGGAAGAAAGTATTATGTAGACCGCAAGTTCCCGATGTGGACAGTGTTACAAGGATGTGGGATGTGGGAGGCAAGTCTGCTAGGGGTACACAATGTTACCTTAGTCTGGCGGCGTGGGAGCTCCTCAAGCCACCGGACACCGCACGCTGATGTTCGCTCAACGGGGGCTCGGGCAGTTTGATGGTTAGCCCGTCAAATGTGCCCGCTGATCAGGCATGCCGCCGTCAGGCCCGCTGTCTAGATGCCTTGACAACCATAACACTCGCAAAACTATTAGTTATCTGGGGTTTAAAGGTGTGTACAATGACTTATCTGGCTACTTACTACTACTACTACTACTACTATACTACTACTATACTACTAACTCACTACTACTACTACTACTCTACTACTACTACTACTAACATCTACTACTTCTACTTACTACTACTACTACTACTTCTACTACTCTACTACTACTACTACTACTACTATCTACTACTACTACTACTACTACTACTACTACTACTACTACTCTACTACTACTTACTACTACTACTACTACTACTACTAACTACTAACTACTACTACTACTACTACTACTCTACTACACTACTATACTACTTCTACTATCTACTACTACTACCTACTACTACTACTACTACTACTACTACTTCTACTAACCTACTACTCTACTACTACTACTACTACTACTATTCTACTACACTACTACCACTACTACCACTACTACATACTTACTACTATACCTACTACTACTACTACTACTACTACTACTACTACTACTACTACTACTACTACTACTACTACTGCTGCTTACTCTTGATTCACCAACCTGTTACAATCACACACCCCTGCCACCCTCCCCACCCCCTACCAGCACCCTACCAGCACCCTAACCACCCTAACCACCCTAACACCCTAACACCCTAACCAATAGATATAATTTCCTGTATTTCCTCTCTTCTCACTCTTAACTCACAAACTTCTATTTTTTTTAACGAGGCGAAAACTCCATTCTATCTTAACATCTCATGCTTAGAATGATGCCTACCTGATAATAGGGTTAACTATGATCAAATACAACTGAAATTAAGAAGCAGCGTAGTATTCCCTTCGCCTGGCATCAAATATCAGTCAGTAAGCAGCAAGGGGGCAGCATTTTTCACCTCGTAAAAAACACCCATCTGTTTAGCATGTCTCCGAGTCCCTCTAACACTTACAGGCTGTCCTCATCTCACTCCCACGTAACTCATATTTAAGTGTCCATTATTAAGTTTATTGGTTTATCCATTTAATCCCTCTCTATCACTCCTCCACTTAATCTTTCACTGCATTCCACCTGATCCACTTACTCATACCCCAGAGCCATAAGTGCCCCATCCACCCCATCCACCCCATCCACCTCTTCCTCATAACCACATACTTCCCTTCTAACTCTTCCTCATCATACCACCACCACAACCACCACCAGGATTTAAACCCCTTTACGCCCAGATCTTTCCTTTGCTATATGAAATGGTCTGTTGTTAGCCATACAATACGAAAAGTAACTGAATCTACCAAATTAACTAGTGGACAAGGATACTAAACAGACCATAGCTATAAAATATTGCTTATAGTCACTCAAATCGTCGAATGGTACCCAAATTACTATGGAAATTACGTTCTGGGCCTCGAGGGGTTAATCTAAACAACTCATCAAGCATTTTTAAGTGTACCACCATAGCTCAGACAACAACAGTATATAATCAACAGTTTATACCATTTCAAAACATAGTCAGTGTAGAGATATGAAAGATAAGAGAGCGAGAGAGAGAGAGATGACATGAAAGAGAGAGAGTTTGAGCGTAAAGTTAAGCATCCTATTTCAAAGGGAAGGCGATAAGGACGATAAAACACCTTATTGTTTTATCATACATTGCAAGCATCGGACGTAATCCCCGAGAAGTCGTAGCGATGACAAAGAGTAGAAGCAATTGATGAGTGGCTGACAAGGCTGACAATCGCATGACATCAATGGTAGGGGAGTGACGGTATGACAGGTCTGGGGGTAGTGTGTCATGGGGCCAGATGTGTCAAGCCCCTGCCAGTTGCCGTCATGCCTCGAGTGCGACGGGAAAATGACAGATGTGTAGAAGTGTTCCCGTTGAAAGAAAATGAGTTGCGTGAATGTGTGTGTGTGTGTGTGTGTGTACATTAGTGTGTGTGCGTACATTTGTGTGTGTGCTACATGGGAGAACGTAACGAGGCCAGAAAACATGATAGCCAACGGAGATCTTCATTCACTCGCAAACTCGGAGAACGACCCTAAGAACATCAGAGAATAAGGAAGCTACAAGAGGCCGCGAGACCTACACGAGGCAGTTCCTGAAAGAAAGAATAATGTTGAACTGTTTGTGTGTCGTCTTACGGCATCACAAAGGCGAGAAAGGAAAGAGTTATACGCCTACAGTAGAGAGTGTGTTATGTATCTATGAATGAACCACAGAGAGTTAGAAGCCTACAGTAAGAGTGTGTTATATATTTAGAAGGAACCACACGACCACCACTACTCCTATGTGCTGAGAAGACCCTGAGAGGCTAACTACATAAATGGCTGTCTGGCTGTTTCCCTGATGGCTGCGTTAGCTGTGGTTGTGTGTACGGCTGTGGCAGGCTGTGTACGGCTGCGGCAGGCTGTGTAGGAGCAGTGAAGGCTGGCTGGCAGGCTGTGTAGGAGCAGTGAAGGCTGGCTGGCAGGCTGTGTAGGAGTGATGGCTTGCCGAGTGTAGTGTTGTTGTTACAGTACAAACAAGTGTTCTCCTCGGGGGGGCACACGAGGGCCGCCCCGAACCCACCCGGCGGACGAGACTCGGTGCTCGGCCGACCCCGCCCCGCCCCGCCCCGCCCCGCCCCAAGCCTCCCTGCCTGCCGGGAGACTGAGCAAGGAGATGCCTTTAGCCTTTGTATTACTGATGTATCTCTCCGTGTGTGTGTACGTGTGTGTGTGTGTGTACATGTGTGCGTTATGTACATGTGCGTGTTTAAAGAGCTGTGTTTCGTGTTTCTTTTTTGTGAAGATTAAAACGTAGCTATTAATGAGGCGGAGGAGGAGGAGGAGGTGATGTGTGTTCCAATATTCGGCTTGTGTTTTTATATTCAGGTTTTGCTTGTTGCTGATTAAATTGTTATTATTAGACATAGTTTGATTAATGTATATGTGTGCAAGTGTGTGTGTGTGTGTGTGTGTGTGTGCACATATTTTTCTTTTTTTCCAAATTACCTGTGTCCAGTCAAGCCTCTTTAATTTGAACCCGTATCAGGATCGCTCGGTGTGTGATTTTTGATGAAAACCTATTGCGATCATGACACCAGACCCAGACCCAGACCCCTTCTCGTCAGATAAAAATGCCGAGAAAACGCCCGTGTGAATCAGCCTTAACTCTGTCACTGGTAACATGTAGTCCGTCAGGGTGGCAAGGTTGGTAGAGACGTGAGCTCGCAATGTGTAGCGTCCCTGTGCATTCGGTCAGCGGTTGGAGTCCGCCTAGTTGGTGCTGACGTGGCGGCGCTTTGTATAGTCAATAACCTTGTAGTTGGTACTTGCAAAGTGTCTAGATAGGATGAAAATCTTATCTTATCTGGTAACATGTAACCCAGTACAACCAGCCAGTAGGGTGTGATCGTGGGCGACTAAACCTGCTCCCCTGCTGGTTCTATCAGTGGGAGGCTGTGCTGGACACCAAGATGGACTAAAAATAAGACCATTTTTAAGGGCAGATGAACTCACTCAAGAGTCAATGGCCATCCAGTCCCAGCTAGGGGTGAAATAGTGGGCAGCCTGGGGTTAGTCCCTACAGGGGTTCTGCTCCCTGGCCATGGTGAGCAGTGAGTCCAAGCCCTGACATAGATGGGTAGGGGACAGGCGTGCACCCAGTCCCTGTTAAAACTAAACCGAACTAAACTAAAAAGCGTGGTAGGGTGGGCGAGGCGACGTGCCCCCCGGCGTGTGCCCCAATGGTGGATGGATTCGGATACAGTTAAAAAAATTCAACAACTTTCCATAATCCGAAATGAAGTAGGAATTGTCCGAGCCTTACTAGTGTGCATCCCAGCCCTCCCCTGCGGCCTCAGTCTGTCCTCCCGGCAACACCTCCCTGCAGTGCTCCCTCATACAGCCACGGGTTATTGTGTTGTCTCCCTAGCCCTGAAGTGGATTACCATGTGCAACGTGACGGCATCTCCGAGCCTGAAGACGCTGCCGCTGATCAGGTGACCCAGGTTTTAAGGTCTCCTGCTTAAAATGATGCCTCTGTTGACCTGATAATAGGGTTAACTATGATAAAATACAACTGAAATTTAGAAGAAGCGTAGTATTCCCTTCTCATGCTTAAAATGATGCCTCTGTTGACCTGATAATAGGGTTAACTATGATAAAATACAGCTGAAATTAAGAAGAAGTGTAGTATTCCCTTCTCATGCTTAAAATGATGCCTCTGTTGACCTGATACTAGGGTTAACTATGATAAAATACAACTGAAATTTAGAAGAAGCGTAGTATTCTCTCCTGGCATCAAATATCAGTCAGTAAGCAGCAAGGGGGCAGGATTTTTCGCGTTGTTAAAAAAAACTGGTCGGTGCTCAGCAGTGATGTATTTCAAGCATTTCTGTTGGAGTGAGTTATTATTATGTGCAGGGGCCAGACGTAACTATTGGATCATTTAGACTAAGGGTAATTTGTCCCAGGTCCCCCCCCCCAATTAGGTTGAATTACAGAGGCTTGACTGTATATTTCTTTATTTATTTATATAATTTCTTTCATTGAGGTGAATATGGTGCAAAAAGACAGCGGCGTTTGTCCTCTCTACCACAACAACCACCACTACCACCACCACCGCCACTACTACTACTACTACTACTACTACTACTACTACTACTACTACTACTACTACTACTACTACTACTACTACTACTACTACTACTACTACTACTACTACTACTACTACTACTACCACTACTACTTCTTTCAACTACTTAAATGGTGTGTGTTTTCTTGTATAGACAATTATACATGGCTTCCATATGTTACTGTAAGGGTATGCTGTGTGTGTGTGTGTGTGTGTGTGTTGTGTGTTTTGTTTCCTAATAGATCTTACCTAATCGTATTTTGACCGAACTGACTCGAGCTCATTGTATCCTCTTATTAATATTTCTCTTACTCGTCTTGAAAACTATACTGTTTACACGCACACACACACACACACACACACACACACACACACACCACACACACACACACACACACACACACCACACACACACATACATACACACACACACACACACACAATCACTACTTCTATAAATTTTGTGATAGTTTTGTTATCATTGTTCAGTGAGAGAGAGAGAGAGAGAGAGAGAAAGAGAAAAATACTAAAATCTTAAATATTGTAAGGACAGAAAGAAGAGAGAGAGAGAGAGAGAGAGAGAGAGAGAGAGAGATAGCACCCTTTATTTCTGTGATATATAACAGACTCAACAATCAGTTCAATGTTGATATTTACTTGAGAGAGAGAAAGAAAGAAGGTGCGAGAAATAGGTAGACGAGAATGAGTAAAGTCAAGTGAAACTATAGGGTTAAGGGTGAGTCTTGGTGTTTAGTAGACTTAAAAAGGGAAAGAAGAAGAAATGGAAGAGTATATCTATGTATAAATATATATATAGAGATTGAAAGAGAGAGAGAGAGAGAGGAGAGAGAGAGAGAGAAGTATGTCACTAGTCAATTTTTTTTAACAAGGCAAAAATTCGATTATTTTAAGGTCATGCTTAAAATGATGCCTCTGTTGACCTGATAATAGGGTTAACTATGATAAAATACAACTGAAATTTAGAAGAAGTGTAGTATTCTCTTCTGGCATCAAATATCAGTCAGTAAGCAGCAAGGGGGCAGGATTTTTCGCCTTGTTAAAAAAAACTATACACAAACTTGTAAACACACACACACACACACACACACACACACACACACACACACACACACACACACACACACACACACACACACACACACCTTGTATTGATAATTTTATAACTCCTTCAATCACCCTAATCCAAGAAATCGGTGAAATTATAACAAAACAATGTAAACAAAACTTCTGTGTTCTTTCGATACTACTACTACTACTACTACTACTACTACTTACTACTACTACTACTACTACTACTACTGCTACTGCTACTGCTACTCCTACTCCTACTCCTACTCCTACTCCTCCTCCTCTCCTCCTACTCCTACTCCTACTCCTACTCCTATTTCTACTATTTCTACTACTACTACTACTACTATTTCTACTACTACTACTCCTACTACTATACTACTACTACTCCTCCTACTCCTACTCCTACTCCTACTACTACTCCTCCTACTACTACTCCTACTCCTCCTCCTCCTCCTACTCCTACTACTACTACTACTACTACTACTACTACTACTACTACTACTACTACTACTACTACTACTACTACTACTACTACTACTACTACTACTACTACTACTACTACTATGTTCACAGAAAAACGGCGTATGTACGTGTGTATGTAGGCCAAACTGAAGCTAGAGAATAAAGTCTGCCAATGGGAATGTGTGGATGTATTTTGAGCACATGAAGAAGTTTAATGTGTAAGTAACAGAGCGATGTGTGTGTTATTGTGTATTACCTGATTGTTTTGTATACCTATATATATATATCTCCCTCTTCATGTCTCTCTCTCTCTCTCTCTCTCTCTCTCTCTCTCTCTCTCTCTCTCTCTCTCTCTCTCTCTCTCTCTCTCTCTCTCTCTGTCCTTCCTACGATATTTAAGATTTTAGTCTCTCTGTCTGTCTATCTATCTATCTATCTATCTATCTATCTATCTATCTATCTATCTATCTATCTACTATCTTATCTATCTATCTCTCTCTCTCTCTCTCTCTCTCTCCTCTCTCTCTCTCTCTCTCTCCATCTCTCCTCTCTCTCCTCTCTCTCCTCTCCTCTCTCTCTCCTCTCTCTCTCTCTCTCTCTCTCTCTCTCTCTCTTCTTTCTCTTGTCCTTCCTACGATATTTAAGATTTTAGTCTTCTCTCTCTCTCTCTCTCTCTCTCCTCTCTCTCTCTCTCTCTCTCTCTCTCTTCTCTCTCTCTCTCTCTCTCTCTCTCTCTCTCTCTCTCTCTCTCTCTCTCTCTCTCTCTCTCTCTCTCTCTCTCTCTCTCTCTCTCTCCTCTCCACATATGGACTATGCCAAATACCTCTTTATCATTAATCAGAGTGAATGGTGACTAGTAGTAAATCGCAGCAGTGGAGTGAACAAGGATTTTGGGTATACAAGAGACAAAAAGTAATGATTATAAGTCAATAAAACCAGATTTCTGACAATGATGTATTTGATTAACAAGTGTATGTGTGTGTGTTGTGTGTGTGTGTGTGTGTGTGTCTGTGTGTGTGTGTGTTTTTGAATGAGTATAATTTGAACCTCGGATTTTGCGACCGAGCACAGTTCAAATTTTTCAGTAACTTTCCATAATCCGAACTTTTGTGCGAATTGACCGGACCTTATAAGTGCAAGTTCGACCTCCCATGCGGACCGCGGCTGCTTCACTCTTTCGGACCTCCGGCTAGTTCGACCCAGGTTTCCCCCCATTAGTGTGAGTTAGAGAGGGTGCACTGTCTAGGGTATTGCCGCATGTTTTCTCTGCCCTGCTACTTCCTCCCTCCCGCACCACAAAGCTGCACAACAGGGTACAGGGTTACTCCTGTTATTGATTCAGCATAAATATAGACACATAAAGAAAGGTTTTGATTTAAATTTGTATTTTTTGTCACCACCATTTCTGTTACACTTTTGTACACCATAATCCTGTCTCCTGGTTTCCTAATTTAAAAATTACATATATACAAATTTATATAAAAAAAAAAAAATATATATATATATTTTTTTTTTTTTAATGTTTACTTTTTTATTTTTTTATTTAAATTTTTGTTTTGTTTTATACTTTGATTTTGTATTTTAATTTTTTTATATTTATTGACAGCCAGCAAAGCTCGCTGTCGCTTACCATGAGACCCGTGGAACCAAGTTTCCGCCAAAAAGTGTATAACTACTCCTAAATATTGTCGGATTGAGCTGAAATTTGACATGCAAGTAGTGCTGTCAAAATCAACGGGGGTCTGTCAAACAAACTTTTTGCATAGAACAAGGCCTTAATGAGTAATTCCCGTAATGAGTTAATTGGCTGGAACGGCTCCCTGCCACGTTCCAGCCCCAAGGACTGAGCCAAAGCAAAGGCCCCGAGGCTGCACGCCTACACTTCATAGAGATATTTTTGTATTTTATAATTTTTATATATTTTTTATTTATATAATATATATTATATATATATAATATATATATATATATATATATATATATATATATATATATATATATATATATATATATATATATATATTATATTTTTTTTTTTTTTTTTTTTCTATATTTTTTCTATATAATTTTTATATATATATATATATATTTTTTTTTTATGTTCTATGTTTGATTTTGATACTACTGCTACTACTGTTGCTATTTAGAATACAAATACTTCCACAGCCATATTACTTGCAGAGAGAGGCCTTCAGCATGCCACAGCCCACCCTCTTTCCCCCACACCACAGCGACGGACTGGGCATGTCGTTTATACACACAGAACACGCATCTGTTGTCCTCCCACCCCCACCCCCTACTCCTGCCCCCACCTTAGCCTCGTGTGCAGTGTGTGGGTGTGCGAGGCCAAACACCATCACGTGGGTTGGTGGGGGCAGGAGGGGCATGGAGGGGGCAGAGGTGACGGAACGGAGGTTATAATTATGTCCAATTGTAGGAATGAAGGAGCGTGTGAGTCTGCTTGTCTTGGGAGTGAAGAAGGAGGAGGAAGATGATAAAAAAGGAAGAAGAGGAGGAGGAGGAGGAGGCCTTAACCTAGTTGTTGTGCTTCTCTTCCTCCCCCACCCCCCCTATTTTTTTTTTTTCTTGTTATACCTCCTCTCCAGTGGTGGGATTAAAATTTTTGTAAGAACAGTCTCTCTCACTAAGGTCTCACTAACAACAGGTTCTCTCACTACCACAGCCTAAAATCCTACCAGAAATGGAGACGTAAACAAAACGTTCCAATCAGTGATGCCACATTCCCTTCCCCTTCCTCACCGAGACTCAGTGTTACCAACTCCAAATCTAACTGGGAAATAGAGCTAAGTCGTCTTGACCCGGTTCGGCTCCACCGACATCAAATCTGTTTTAGTTCGTGTTTTTTACTATTAAAAGCCAGTAACAGATCTATGAGGGGTCTACCAAAATAAGTTATAAGTAAAAGGTGTCCATGGGGAAAAAAGATTGAGAACCCCTGATTTAAGATAACCGGTTCTCGGGATTAATGAGATTCCAAGAACCGGTTATTACGATCCAGTGCGAACCGGCTGAATCCCATTACTGCTGCTCCCTCTCCTTCCTTTTCCTGTGGTGTTTTTGTCTTACTCCTCTTCCTTCTCACGGTAATTGTATCTTCTTTCACTTCTTCCTCTATCCATGTGCTATTCTCCTCTACATAGCTCTTCTTCCTTCTCTTCCTGGTTATTGTGTCTTCCTCCTCTTCCTCTTCCTCCTTGTCGTTATTAAGGAGGAAGGGAGGCCAAGAGGATGAAGAAAAAAAGGACACACACGCACACACATGGCTTCCAAAATTATATGTAACACTTTCCAATATTGTATCTCACACACACACACATACACACATACACACATACAATAAGGCTTGTTAAGGGAGCAAGAAAATCAAGTTAGGGGCTGTCCACATAGCAGCCCCTCTTATACACTACCGGGAATGAGCTTCAATTGCTCTTGTAATCTTGTAATTAAGAGAATAAGAGAAAGACCTTGCTATGTCTCAATGCAACTCATGTCCTTGTATCTCCCTGTTTGTGCCTCCTTCTCAATGCAACTCATGTCCTTGTATCTCCCTGTTTGTGCCTTCTCAATGCAACTCATGTCCTTGTATCTCCCTGTTTGTGCCTTCTCAATGCAACTCATGTCCTAGTATCTCCCTGTTTGTGCCTTCTCAATGCAACTCATGTCCTTGTATCTCCCTGTTTGTGCCTCCTTCTCAATGCAACTCATGGCCTTGTATCTCCCTGTTTGTGCCTCCTTCTCAATGCAACTCATGTCCTTGTATCTCCCTGTTTGTGCCTTCTCAATGCAACTCATGTCCTTGTATCTCCTGTTTGTGCTCCTTCTCAATGCAACTCATGTCCTTGTATCTCCCTGTTTGTGCCTTCTCAATGCAACTCATGTCCTGTATCTCCCTGTTGTGCCTCTTCTCAATGCAACTCATGGCCTAGTATCTCCCTGTTTGTGCCTTCTCAATGCAACTCATGTCCTAGTATCTCCCTGTTTGTGCCTTCTCAATGCAACTCATGTCCTTGTATCTCCCTGTTTGTGCCTTCTCAATGCAACTCATGTCCTTAGTATCTCCCTGTTTGTGCCTTCTCAATGCAACTCATGTCCTTGTATCTCCACTGTTTGTGCCTTCCTTCCAATGCAACTCATGTCCTTGTATCTCCCTGTTTGTGCTCCTTCTCAATGCAACTCATGTCCTTGTATCTCCCTGTTTGTGCCTTCTCAATGCAACTCATGGCCTTGTATCTCCCTGTTTGTGCTCTTCTCAATGCAACTCATGGCCTTGTATCTCCCTGTTTGTGCCTTCTCAATGCAACTCATGTCCTTGTTATCTCCTGTTTGTGCCTTCTCAATGCAACTCATGGCCTTGTATCTCCCTGTTTGTGCCTTCTCAATGCAACTCATGTCCTTGTATCTCCTGTTTGTGCTCCTTCTCAATGCAACTCATGTCCTTGTATCCCCTGTTTGTGCCTCCTTCTCAATGCAACTCATGTCCTTGTATCTCCCTGTTTGTGCCTTCTCAATGCAACTCATGGCCTTGTATCTCCCTGTTTGTGCCTTCTCAATGCAACTCATGGCCTAGTATCTCCCTGTTTGTGCCTTCTCAATGCAACTCATGTCCTGTATCTCCCTGTTTGTGCCTTCTCAATGCAAACTCATGTCCTTGTATCTCCCTGTTTGTGCCTTCTCAATGCAACTCATGGCCTTGTATCTCCCTGTTTGTGCCTTCTCAATGCAACTCATGGCCTTGTATCTCCCTGTTTGTGCCTTCTCAATGCAACTCATGTCCTTGTATCTCCCTGTTTGTGCCTTCTCAATGCAACTCATGTCCTAGTATCTCCCTGTTGTGCCTTCTCAATGCAACTCATGTCCTTGTATCTCCCTGTTGTGGCCTCCTCTTCAATGCAACTCATGTCCTAGTATCTCCCTGTTTTGTGGCCTTCTCAATGCAACTCATGTCCTTGTATCTCCCTGTTTGTGCCTTCTCAATGCAACTCATGTCCTTGTATCTCCCTGTTTGTGCCTTCTCAATGCAACTCATGTCCTTGTATCTCCCTGTTTGTGCCTTCTCAATGCAACTCATGTCCTAGTATCTCCTGTTTGTGCCTTCTCAATGCAACTCATGTCTAGTATCTCCTGTTGTGCTCCTTCTCAATGCAACTCATGTCCTTGTATCTCCCTGTTTGTGCCTTCTCAATGCAACTCATGTCCTTGTATCTCCCTGTTTGTGCCTTCTCAATGCAACTCATGGCCTTGTATCTCCCTGTTGTGCCTTCTCAATGCAACTCATGCCTTGTATCTCCCTGTTTGTGCCTTCTCAATGCAACTCATGGCCTTGTATCTCCTGTTTGTGCCTTTCTCAATGCAACTCATGTCCTTGTATCTCCCTGTTTGTGCCTTCTCAATGCAACTCATGTCCTTGTATCTCCCTGTTTGTGCCTTCTCAATGCAACTCATGTCCTTGTATCTCCCTGTTTGTGCCTCCTTCTCAATGCAACTCATGTCCTTGTATCTCCCTGTTTGTGCCTTTCTCAATGCAACTCATGTCCTTGTATCTCCCTGTTTTGCCTCTTCTCAATGCAACTCATGTCCTTGTATCTCCTGTTTGTGCCCTTCTCAATGCAACTCATGTCCTTGTATCCCTGTTTGTGCTCCTTCTCAATGCAACTCATGTCCTTGTATCTCCCTGTTTGTGCCTCCTTCTCAATGCAACTCATGGCCTTGTATCTCCCTGTTTGTGCCTTCTCAATGCAACTCATGTCCTTGTATCTCCCTGTTTGTGCCTTCTCAATGCAACTCATGGCCTTGTATCTCCCTGTTTGTGCCTTCTTCTCAATGCAACTCATGTCCTTGTATCTCCCTGTTTGTGCCTCCTTCTCAATGCAACTCATGTCCTTGTATCTCCCTGTTTGGCCTTCTCAATGCAACTCATGGCCTTGTATCTCCCTGTTGTGCCCTCTCCAATGCAACTCATGGCCTTGTATCTCCCTGTTTGTGCCTCCTTCTCAATGCAACTCATGTCCTTGTATCTCCCTGTTTGTGCCTCCTCAATGCAACTCATGTCCTTGTATCTCCCTGTTTGTGCCTCCTTCCCTATCGCCCTTAGTAAATAGCCTACAGACACTATAGGCTTCAACGTAAACAAAACAACAACCCATTATTACATACCTTAACCCCTTGAGGCCCAGAACGTAATTTCCATTGTAATTTGGGTACCATAAGACACGTTTTAGTGACTATAAGCAATATTTTATAGATATGACCTGTTTAGTATCCTTGTCCACTACGTAACTAATTTGGTATATTCAGTTGTCGTAATTTTATGGCTCTACAACAGATTTTTTAT
>JACEEZ010012615.1:727744-730244 GCA_016584305.1 Chionoecetes opilio | reverse complement strand
TATTTTATATTCATGATACGATGGTTACCACTTTTTGTTGTGCCCTTGGCCAGTCCTCTGTGGTGTAATTTTTTTTTATATATATATAGGAGAATGATTTAGTTTTTAACCCCTTGAGACCCAGAACGTAATTTCCATTGTAATTTGGGTACCATTAGACGATTTTTAGTGACTATAAGCAATGTTTTATAGCTATGACCTGTTTAGTATCCTTGTCCACTAAATAATTTGGTATATTCAGTGACTTTTCGTAATTTTATGGCTGACAACAGACGATTTTTTTTTTGGAAAGGAAAGATCTGGGCGTGAAGGGCATTAATGTACTATAACTTTTGTAGAGAGTGTTGGAATTAGCGCGAACAGGTGACCAAAAGGAGCATTAAGTTATAAGTTTTTTTTCTTAATCCCTTCACGCCCAGATCTTTCCTTGGCTATAATAAAATTGTCTGTTGTCGAGCCATAAAATAACGAAAAGTAACTGAATATATCAAATTAGCTAGTGGACAAGAATACTAAACAGGTCATAGCTATAAAATATTGCTTATGTCAACTAAAAATCGTCTAATGGTACCCAAATTACAATGGCTATTACGTTCTGGGTCTCAAGGGTTAATGGGTTACAAGAGCGTGGGATAGTAAGTAGTAGTAGTTAGTAGTAGTAGTAGTAGTAGTAGTAGTAGTAGTAGTAGTAGTAGTGTTGGTAGTAGTAATGATGGTGTTGTACTTCCTCTACTACTACTACTACTACTACTACTACTACTACTACTACTACTACTACTACTACTACTACTACTACTACTACTACTACTACCACTACTACTACTACTACTACTACTACTTCTACTACTACTACTACTACTACTACTACTACTACTACTGCTACTACTACTACTACTACTACTACTACTACTACTACTACTACTACTACTACTACTTCTACTACTACCACCACCACCACCACCACCACCACACCACCACCACCACCACCACCACTACTACTACTACTACTACTACTACTACTACTACTACTACTACTTGCCAATAGATAAAAAGAATAGGTTATAGCCAAAGGGTAAAATTCTAGAGTCGTTTCCCGCCCTTATTAGTGTTTTTTTTCCCCTCCAGACCTTCTAAATATTCTTGCCAATAGGACAGAGTGTAAAAATAGGTTCTCTCTCTCTCTCTCTCTCTCTCTCTCTCTCTCTCTCTCTCTCTCTCTCTCTCTCTCTCTCTCTCTCTCTCTCTCTCTCTCTCTCTCCCCCCCTATAGGGTAAATTCTAGAGACCTTTCCCGCCCTTATTAGTATGTTTTTTCCTCTAGACCTTCATAGATTCCTACAGATAAACTTATACTTCTTATAAAACGTAATTATAAAGTGGGGAGCGCTGGTTTGTTTTACTACTACTACTATACAAACTACTAACTATTTACTACTACTACTACTACTACTATACTAACTACTACTACTCCTACTCACTACTCCTACTCCTACTCCTACTCTACTACTACTACTACTACTACTATACCCTACCTCTACTACCTACCTCCTCCTCCTCCTCCTCCTCCTCCTCCTCCTCCTCCTCTCCTCCTCCTCCTCCTCCTCCTCCTCCTCCTCCTCCTCCTCCTCCTCCTCCTCCTCCTACTACTACTCCTACTCCTACTACTACTACTACTACTACTATTACTATTACTACTACTACTACTACTACTACTACTCTACTACTACTACTTACTACTACTACTACTACTACTACTACTACTACTACTACTACTACTACTACTACTACTACTACTACTACTACTACTCCTACTACTACTACTACTCCTACTCCTACTCCTACTACTACTACTCCTACTACTACTACTACTACTACTACTACTGCTGCTGCTACTACTACTAACTACTACCCCTACTACTACTACTACTACTACTCCTACTACTCCTCCTCCTCCTCCTCCTCCTCCTCCTCCTCCTCTCCTCCTCCTCCTTCCTCCTCCTCCTCCTCCTCCTCCTCCTCCTCCTCCTCCTCCTCCTCCTCCTCCTCCTACTACTACTACTACTACTACTACTACTACTACTACTACTGCTCCTCCTCCTCCTCCTCCTCCTCCTCCTCCTCCTCCTCCTCCTCCTCTCGCTCCTCCTCCTCCTCCTCCTTCTTCTCTTCTCCTCCTCCTCCTCCTCCTCCTCCTCCTCCTCCTCCTCCTCTCCTCCTCCTCCTCCTCCTCCTCCTCCTCCTCCTCCTCCTCCTCCTCCTCCTCCTCCTCCTACTACTACTACTACTACTACTACTATACTACTACTACTACTACTGCTACTACTCGTATTGATGTTATGCTTAGGTTGTGGCAGATAGCAACAAAATAATAATAATAATAATAATAGCTTACAGATGCTCAAGGCTCCAACGTAAAAAAAAAAAAAAAAAAAAAAAAGGATATCGGTTATGATACCGTGTGTGTGTGTGTGTGTGTGTGTGTGTGGGGGGTGTGTGTGTGT
>JACEEZ010012615.1:679791-726789 GCA_016584305.1 Chionoecetes opilio | reverse complement strand
ACCGCAGAAAAACTGCCAAAAAAATAAAAATTTTAGCACAAAAATCCTACGGGAATACACGGCATACCACACTACAAGCCCTGACATCACACCAGCCACTCAGCAGCAACTCTGGCCAACGACCCTGCAGCGGCGCCCACTACCTCCTCCGCCTGGACCAGGGGGAGCGGCCGTGGGCATGTCGCCGGCAACGTTTGAGGCATGGGCCACCAGTGTCGAGGACTACAGCAGCATCTGCGGCTGGGCGGCGCCAACGGCTGCACCCTATGTACGCCTCCTTTGTAACACAGAGGTGCAGCAGCGCATCGACGCGCGCCTGGGCAAGCACGTGTTCAGGCAGCTCTCAACCACGGAGGCAATCGACGTTGTGAGAAGCGTGGTGATCGGTACACGCTGTGTTGTCGGGGCGTGGGCGGAGTTCTTCTCTCTATAGTCAATTCAAGAACGTTAGAGCCAAACTCTCCTCCCCCGAGGAGGAGCATGTCAGGCCAGCTTCGCTATGGTCTCTTATTGGTTGCAAAAATTCAGTGGAAATCGGGCATCCTACAGTCCTTCGTTATTTCTTTAAAAACACACCATATATTTGCTTTGAGTGCATGAAAGTCCTCGATTCACCATCGTTAGTATATGTGTTATCACATGGACACAAAAGTAAGCCAGATACTCTTCATGAAGACGAGATATTGAGAGGGAAATATAAAGGTTCGTTAAATTCTGAGTGAGGGAGGAGGTGAAGAGAGTCAACTGATGGCGCCTGTCACCTTTTAGAGGTGAAACAAGTAAACCCTTAACCTGACCTGCCCCCCAGCGCTAATGACCTCACGCCTCAGGCTCCCTACCCGGCCATGCCTTGAGGCGATATAGCAGGTCACCACAGGGGAATAGACGTGAGAGAGAGAGAGAGAGAGAGAGAGAGAGAGAGAGAGAGAGAAAAAAAAAAAAAAAATACAACAATGATTCAATGTTATTTATTGTTCTGTTTATTATATCAATTTTTTTGTGCGCGTACGTGTGTCTGTGTGTGTGTGTGTGTGTGTCTGTCTGTGTCTGTGTCTGTGTGTGTGTGTGTGTGTCTGTCTCTGTCTGTGTCTGTGTATGTGTGTGTGTGCGTGTGTCTGTGTGTGTGTCTGTGTGTGTGTGTGTGTGTGTGTCTGTGTCTGTGTGTGTGTGTGTCTGTGTGTGTGTGTGTGTGTGTGTGTGGTGTGTCTGTGTCTGTGTGTGTGTCTGTGTCTGTGTCTGTGTCTGTGTGTGTGGGTGTGTGTGTGTGTCTGTGTGTGTGTGAGTCTGACGGGTCAAGGACAATTAAGGGATTAACAAAGGGATGTGGGAGCCTGGGAGGTCAGACCGTTAGCTGGGAGTGGAGAAGGGTGGGGAAGTGGTTAGTGTACATTTTGACGGCCAACCCACCATCACGCCACAGAACGGCATCACCAATCAAGAGCGAACCAGGGCTTGACAAGCTCCACCTCGGGGGAGGGGCATGTGGCTCTAGCGTTCTTGAATTGACTATAGCACAGGTATCGAGTGACAGTGTGTGTGCGTATATCTCCCAGTGCCGCGCCAAAGCGAATGAGTGCGGCTTTAGGTGCCCTGAGTGCCAGTGCTCCTTAGAGGAGTACATGCTCAGCAAGAAAATAGTGATGGGGCTACGTGACCCCAGCATGAAAGCGGGGGTGTTGCGTTGCCTCCCACGCCTCGAGTCATTCAGTGAGGTAGTTCGTGTGTGTGAAGTTATTGAGGCCGCGGAAAAGGCGAGTGACCAACCTTCGAGCTACGTAGCCGGTGTGGCGGTCGGTGACCTTCCACCCCGCCCTTCATGGCCCCACACCCGGCCGAGGTGGCGGCAGTGGGCCCAGCGCGCCGGCCCGGCGGACAAGGGAAAACCCGCCAAGAGGGGACCGGCGAGGACGCAGGCGGTGCACAGAATGCGGGGACTCCGAGTGCACAGGTGGGCGTCAGTGCAGGGCGTTTGCAGCGACATGCCTTTGCTGCGGCCAGAAGGGGCACTTCTGGCGCCTGTGTCCGGCCCTCACCCCCCAGGGCGGCGCTCGTTCGCCCGCCCAACATTCGAACTTCCCCCCCTACCTCCGGTGCAGTGATCGTTGGAGGAGTGGAGATGGCGGCGTCGCTGCCCGTCGTGATCAGTTGCTCACGCCCCCGCGCCACGTGTCCCTACACAGCAGTGGCGGACACTGGGGCGCAAGTGTCTGTGGCGGGTCGCCTACTGCTGGGGGACCTCGGCATATCCCAACGTCAGCTCCAGGCTACACCCACGGCAGTCACCCACGTTGCCGGGGGCAGCATGCGCCTCCTGGGAACCATCACATGTCAGGTCTCCACCACAGAGTGCATCTACATAGGCAAATGCGTGCAGCAACTCTACCTATCGCTCAAGGCATGCAAGGCCCTTCGCCTGGTCCATCACACCTTCCCGCGCCCCCTAGCGCCCACTAGTGTGTGTGCTATGGAGCCATCAGACACCCCACAAGACCCACTTCGCCCGGAATCGCTACCTCACGAACTTGTAGAGGAGAACGTCGATCGCCTAGAGAAATGGTTCTTGGAGCATTTCGGGCGCACTATGTTTGCCATGGGACGCACGCCGCTACCAGAGATGAGCGGTCCGCCTCACCACGTCCACCTACGGCCCGACACACGCCCCCACGCAGTCCACGTCCCAGCCACAGTCCCGCTCCACTTCTTTGACGAGGTACGACGATGTTGACAAGGGCATCATCGAGGCGGTGCCCGCAGGCGAGCCCACCGAGTGGTGCTCCAGAATGGTGGTAGTGCCAAAAAAGGACGCAAGGCCCCGTCGCACGGTCGACTTTCAGCGCCTCAACCGTGCGAGCCTCAGAGAGACACACCACACCAGGCCGCCCTTCGACCTCGTCTGCCGCGCAGTGCAGACCCTGAGTCCACGTAGCATTGAGTCCCTGCCCTGGTGCCCCGCGTGAAGGTTCGCGAGGACTGCACGCCTAAGGGCCGCAGGTACGACCAGCCGCGGGTGTTTCTCGTCACAGGTGTAAAGGACGATATTCCCTTGGCAGGAGAGGTGGCGCCGCATCTTGAAGTACTGGCGGAGGGCGAACGGCTCCCAGTCCTTGAGCTCAGCCCAGCCATCATTGGCTACGCATTCCCGCAAGAGCCGGTACTCCTCGTCCCGTGCGGCTTCTTCCTTCACTTGATGAAGGTCCACAACATGCCCCACCTCGTCCTCGGCTGCCGCGACCGTGGCTGCGGTCATGGCCGCGCAGACCAGCTCTTCGTCGTCTTCGTCCGATCCCTCTGGCCCACCTGACAGGATCGGGTAGCGCGACAAGGCGTCTGCCGCGCAGTTGGTGTCGCCCTTCAGGTACTTGATGCGGAAGGTGAACATTAGCGTCTTCTCTTTCAGGTTGAGGAGCCGGGGGTTGGCTATGTCCTTGAGTTCTTTGTCTCCGAAAATCCTTGTGAGGGCCTTGTGGTCTGTGCCGAGTGTGAGGTTTTTGCAGCCAAGGAGGAAAAGGCGTGCCTTCTTTAGGCACCAGGCGATGGCGAGCGCTTCCCCCTCGAGGGTGCTGTAGTTCCTCTCGGCTGCTGTGAGATGTCAGCTGCCACAGAGCACAAGTTTCCACCCGCCAGGGCAGCATAGCGGCGACTTCTCGGAGACACACTCGCAGTACTGCTGCAAGACAAGGAAGCCAATACCCTGGCGGCTGTAGTCAGTGAGGACTGCCGTAGGGTGCGATACATCATAGAAGCGCAGTCCCTCGGCCGCCAATCGCCCAATAGTGTCTTTTGCGGAGATGAAAAACGCCTCCAACTGCTTGTCCCAGTACACTGCCTTCCCACCCGGCTTCTTGAGTAGCTCCCTGAAGGGCTCCATGACCGGGGCGACCGCCAGGAAGGGCGCGACCTGGTTGACGAGGCCGAACCATGACCGCACGTCAGTCAGGGTGGGCTGGGCAGGCATCTTGAAGTCGGTTATGCTGTTGACGAGGTCGCGGCTTGGCTGGTACCCTTCCCAGCCCAGGAGGTAGCCGGCAAAGGCGACGCTCCTCCTGCAGAAGCGGAACTTGTCAGGTCGCAGGGTGACACCGCTCTCCATGCACCTCTGGAGAAAATCGTACGTGTGCCAGAAGGCGTCGCTGTGACGCTGTTGTCGTGGAGTAGAGTGTCGTCCACGCACTTGAGCTTCCTGGGCACGTCGGTGATGGTGTCGTCAAAACGCTTTGTGAAAGCGTCCTGCGAAGCGCAGTGGCCCATGGGGGTGCGGCAGTACCGGTAGCGCCCCCATGGGGTGATGAATGTTGTGAGCTTGCGGCTCTCCTCGTCGAGGGGGACCTGGTGGTAGCCCGAGTATGCATCTACCACGGTCTTAAATGTATGTTTGGGCACGCTAGAGACGAGGTCGAAGGGCTTGTGGGACAGTGCAGCCTCCTGGCATGACCAAACAGCCCACAACCTCGAGCCCCTTTACCCCCCGGCCTACTCCCGATCCAAAAACCCCGGCAGTGGGCGCGGGGATCGCGCAGGCCCCGCCCGGGAGCCCCACGGCACCCAGGCAGTATTGATGCGGCGGACGGCAGGGGGCGCACCACTTCAGGAACCGGCGCCACCTACGCCCCTCACGTGCTTCGGCGCACGACACGGGACACCCGATGCCTACGCCCCCCCCGCCTACCCAGGAAGGCCCCGGCCCCCCAACGGGCACCACGTCACCTGTTCGACTATGTGTTAGGTAACGCCCCCCTAGGAAACCACGAGTGCCGACGCCCATGGTTTGCACGTCGACGGACAAAAAATGTATTTTTTCCTTGTTTTTGTACCCTCGTTCACTCTTTTTAAAATGTTTCATTTTCTTGTCATTACACCCCCCAGTGACTATTTGTGTAATTGGGGGGGGGGGGGATGTGGGGGTGTGGGGAAACCCCTCACTTCCCCCCCACTTTTTAGCGTACCCGAGGGGGGCCAGTTAGATCCGCGGGGCAGTACCATCTTTCCTGCCCCTCTCTGTATTTAGAGGTTAAGTTCTTCAATAAACCTGAAAAACGCGCCCCCCACCTTTCTGTGCTCCACCCCAAATATATATATATATATATATATTTTATATATTATATATAATATATATTATTATAAATATTATAATATATATTATATATATATATATATATATATATATAATTATATATATATATATAAATATATATATTGGGTACCCCGATAACAAAAAAATTTTTTTTCTCAACTTTGGCCAATTTTCCTATGTAAAATGGAATCTAAGACGATTTTATCTTATTCCTTTTTTTGCTTTTGAGCAATTTTACTATGAAAAAATCGCCTTTTATATTGAAAACCCTTACGAATAATGCTTAAATGAGTACGCTGCCGGGTTTGGTCCGTTTTTTGCATCATGCACCAATATGAGTTCCAAATGATAGGTGGTAAGCTCTTTCTAAAACATTTGGGGTTTCATCGGCCCTACATCACAGGTCAAAACCCCTCACCACGTTGGCCTAGAACGTGTCCATCATGTCCTTCTTAGACCTGAAGCGGGCATGGTCCCCGGGGTGGGGGGGCCCGAGCCCGGATGACCCGTCTCGCCGTCCCCCACCACTGCTGCCGGCACCCCTCTGTCACCTGTTCACGCTTTTTTCGGTGCTCTGAGTGGGAAGGAACCCCCAAAACCTCGTACGGCTTGCCCCAGGATCTCCTGGATCGACCCCTGGACAGGAACAGGTGAATGGGGCTCGTGCACCTGGCCAGGTGCCAGTATCGTGCCCTGAAAGCGGGTGGCTGACAATTCAGTTGGGGTGTGAGCGGGTTTACCTGGTGCCCCCATACTCCTCGCCACCCCCACTTAAAAATCTGGGCCCCGGCAACCTGCGTCGCCCCACCCCGACTCGCCTCAGTGAGGGCCCAATTTCTGAGTGTAAGAACCATGCTCCGTCCGCACGTAAAAAGGTCACAGTGTTGGCCCTTTTTGGGCTGCGACCTCATCATCTGAGCTGCGTGGGATGTGTTTGGGGCCGCCCTTTAGTCTGTGGTGAACCATGATGTCGTAGTGATTTTTGAAGACATGCAGGAGTACTTGACTGGGTTTTCCAGGGTGTTAATTTTCTTTCCCAGTCATCCATGCTTTCTGGTCCACTGTAAACGAGCGACGGGGCTGTGGTGGCCCACTGGAGGGGGACACCTTGCCACATTTTGATCTCCGTAGTCGGACGAGAAAACGTCCCGCTTCAGCCGGGGCCAAACGGGTAGGAGACCTGTGGTCAGTGGACATGCTGACCAGGATATACTCCGGTATCTCCTGAGATCTTAAACCCCCTGGCCCCCTGAACTCTGCTTTGTACGCATCTATTCACGCGGGACGCGACTGATGCACACGGGCCCCCGTGAGCCATGTCAGAGAGGGGGCCCCGTCGATGCGGTGATAAGGTGGCGCGGGGCAACCGTTTTTTGTGAAACACGCAAAAAAAATACCCCAGAAGAGTTTGCGTCCCAGCATCTTCTCCAAAGGGGCTGATCCCCCCTTCCCCCCCGTGTTGGCCCCTAGTTGAGTCACCTTGCAGTAATCAGTGAGCCGTGGAGTCGATGTTCCCCAGCGATATAAGAGCCGAGCCACCTTGAAGCGGTTTTCCGGTGGCACCGGGTCCTTTTTACAAAGTGCCAAAGGTACCTTCCGATGGCTCCTCTGTCACTGACACATGCTCCCCCCGAAAACCTTTTGGGTGCATTTTTCCATAGTTTGTCGGGCACCATCGCCCGGGTCTTGTCCTTCCTCCCATCGAAACCCAATCCAACTATCTTGGTACCCGGTTGGGGTACGCCGTATAAAAAAAAACTTTTTCTCAACTTTGGCATCCCCAATTTCCTATGTAAAATGGAATGCTAAGATGATATTATCTGTTCCATTTCGCATTTGAGCCTTTCTTACTATGAAAATCGCACTTTAAGCTATTTTTTTCTATAAAATAAAAGTACATTTTTGCATAGCAAAAGTGCTCAACCAAAATTTGAAGAGGACAAACCCCCCAAAAATTTCTTTTTAATAAAAAAAACCCCTTTTCCCAAATTCGAAATAATCTATTTTAATTTTTCATTGGAACTCCCCGGCGTACCCTAAATTATATATATATATATTTTTTAATATATATATATATAAATAATATAATATATTATTATATATATATATATTATATAATATATATATTTATATATTATTTGGTTTTCTTAGGTCGATACTTTTGTTTTTCAAGGTGGCAAGACACTCGTCTTTTTTGGGGTTCTTTATGCGCGTGCAACTTTTCGCCAATGGCACTTGGCATCATCAGGCTAGGCAGGGGTGAGAGTGTAGCTCCCTACGGTCTTGTATACCTCCCCTCCCTGGGCTGGTGGAAGATTCTTATTTTATTCTTAGGTCGATACTGTTGATATTTCAGGGTGGAAAAGACCCGTCTTTTTGGGGCCCTTTTATGTGGTCAGCTTTTTCCCCAAATGGCACTTGGCATCATCGGGGCTAGCAGGGGAGAGTGAGCTCACGTGACGGTCTGTGTTACCTGCCCCCCCGGGGGTGTGAGAAGATTTTAGTTTATTCTTAGGTCGATACATGTTATATTTCAGGGAAAAACACAGACCGTCACGTGGCTACACTCCCCATCCCTAGCCTGATGATGCCAAGTGCCTTTGGGAAACGTTGCCGCGCTAAAAAACCCCAAGAATGACAAGTGTCTTTGCCCCCCTGAAATTCCATTAATAATATATAATATATATATATATATATATATATATATAATATATATATATTTAAAATATATTTTATATTAATATATATATATATTATATATATATATTATATATTTGGGGTGGTTCACTTTTAGAGTAAGAAATTCAAAGTAAACTTTTCGTTTTTGCACTCGTGAATTTTGTGGGGGTTTTTGGGAAAAACTCCCAAATCCAGATCTCGTCCAAATAAAGCATGTTGAGGGGTCGCACCGAGTGTCGAAAGTTTGCCTGCTTCCCCTTAGCAAGTGTACCTCCATACACATGTTGGGGCTCCATGCCTTTAATATACTTCTTGGCGATGGCAACTCGTTTGGTGCAACCCCGACGAGTTTTTGCTGTTATATAGCTCTGTATTTTTAATGTCCCAAAACCCGAAGTAAGCTAAAACATCATCTTTTTGTCCCCAGGTCAAAATGGGGGCGTTCAACTCGGAAAAAAACTTGTTTTTTTTGGGACAGCCCCTTAAAACCCCTTTGCCCGATTGTCCTTCCAAAAGGGGGGGATGTTTTAAAGGCGACCTTTGTCAGGATCGAATAGCAAGGACAATCGAAAAACTGTCTCGCAAGTCGTCAGAGTTTTGGGAAAGGGCCTATATTTCCGTTTTCCCCCTGCGATCAATCATGAAAAACTGGGGAAACCCCCGTGGGAAATACGAAGTTCGTAAAAAGGGAAAAAAAATCAATCCGAGGGGGACAAGGTCTCCGCGCCCCCCTCCAGGGAAACTTGATCACTGTTTTACATCGCAGCCCCCGCCACTTTCTTCCTCCATGATCCACCTCAACAGAAGGAAAGACTTTTCCCCGACGACAAGGGGCCAGAGGGAAAAAGGTAATGATACTGTTGACAAGGAGGCATGGCAAAAGAGTCTAGGAAACATGAGAGGGTTTGGGTGCTGAGGAAGGAGGAAGGAGAAGGAGTTTTGCGAGACTTTGGAGAGGGGAAGATGATTGAGTTGGTGACCCGGGGGTTCCGCCACTGCTGAATGTGCTGATTCATCAACTTCTTCGTCCCGACACCAATCTTCTCCTCGGGGAAGCGCCCTGCCTGTTCTCGCCGAAAAGGGTGAAGATCACGAAGGAGGTGGCGCAGCAGCTGACAGGTCAAATTGACCCCTCGCGGAGCCCCCCACGTCCCCTTCTCGCCATCGCTGCAGACCAGGGAGTGCTGAGTAGTCCCCCCCGTCCATTCCCCCGCTCGGGAAAAATTTTGCGGAAGGGGACAGCAGAAAACGGGGCCCTCAAGGATTTTCGAAACCAAATAAAGGGGCACGACGCGGTTCTCATCCCTTTATTGGGACGGGAAACTCTTGCCGGGTCGAAAGTCAAGGTCATGTCGATCCTTTGGGCCCTCGTTGTCACCAGCCGTCCCTTTAAAGGGGAGAAACCCGCTATCCCTGCCTTGCCCCCATACCGGAGAACAATGGCCAGCAAATCGGGAGACCATCAGACCTGGAAGTTCGAAGACAGAGTTGGAGGTCTCTGCTTCGACACCACCGCTTCAAACACGGCGTCCATGCTGGGTGTTTTCACACTCTCGAACAGAAGTTAGGGCGTGTTGTTGAACTTGGGGTGCCGCCACCCCGTTTTGGAGCTCACCTGGGCCCCCCTTTAAGGGCCCCCTTCGGCACGCTACGTCCGGCCCAGACGTTCAAAATTCAAACGGTTTCCAAAAAAAGTGGGCCCCTCTCATAAAAGCCAATGCACGATCATCAACGACCCACGATTGGCTGCCATACGAATGGAAGAGGACGACCCTTTAGCTCTTGCCAAAGGGGGGCCGCAGCGACAAAAGACGATTATAAAGTTAGCGTTACTAACCGAAAAAGGGCCTTAAGGGGGGGGTTCCCCCCACCTTCCCAAACCCGGGGCCACCACTACGCGAATGGGTGCGAAGGCGATCTACACGCTCAAGATGACGTGTTCAAGAAAGAGTTCGATCTCACGCCGGGGAAAGCGTAGCCTCCAGGGGATGGTGGTTATCTCCTAATCTACGCCCCCGCCCGGTTCGAGGCTCCTTGGCCCCGACCCTCCTTTCAACGCCCTCTCTCCCTGATCCCACAAGTACAGAACCTCAACTCAAAGATCTCGGAGGCCCCGGGGAACCCTTTAAGCGGGACTTTTGGTACTTGGAACGGATCTTTTTGGCCTTGCCCTTGTTCAGCGACAAAGTCGCATCGAGGAAAACCAAGATGGGAAGAAGCTGGCCCTTTACAAGGACCCCGACAAGAAAGCGTGGGCGACAGCACCCCAAGATCCTTTTTCGGGCACTTTTAGTGCCTTGTCACCAAAGGGGTCACTTTCCCTTCAAAGGAAAATGAATTGGGTGCCCCGTTTTTTTCCAAACTCCTGTCTCCTGGAAAGAAAACGAGGCGTCAACCCGGGCAAGGAGACCGTCCAAAAATCTGGCAGTGACCAATATCCTGCGGAAGGGGGATCAAACTTTTCACTGATTATTCCCCGATCCTCACCAAGGTCGAGACGCGGGCAAGCTCTCCTGCAAACTGTCGAGCGCACCGACGGCTGAACTGAACCCAACTAATCTTACAGAAAAAATGAATATACAAATTTGTTTCAAACGTTATTTCAGTCTTTTAAGTTTTTGTTTTAAAAGAGTCCCGGGAAAAGTTGCTTCCTTCAGTTTTCCCTTTTAAGGGACAAAAAATATTCACCCCTTTTTCACTCTTTTTTGTAAATGTTCCTAGAATGTTGTTACCTCACTTCCGAGCAAAAGTTTTGTTTCGTGGTTTATATTGATGTGAAAAAAATAAACGAGAAAGAATATTTTTTTGTCTCGAAAAAAAACAACTACCCTGTACGCCCCTAAATCTTGAAAAATTTTACATGAAACTTTTTGTGCTTTTGTTTTTTTCCATTCCCCAAATAATCATGGTCCGTAAGAGATTTCAAACTTTTATTTTTTTAAACCACCCCAATAATTATATATATATATTGGGCCCCCCCCTTTTTATTTTCGGGTGGCCACGGTCCCCGCATTACCCAAAAAATCGGTAATAATCAGCCCAAACTGTCCCGGGGGGGTGAAACTGGTAAATTTCGAGTCTGCTCGCGTAACAAAACCCTGGGTAACACACACACACACAACACACCAACACACAAACCAACACACACACAATACATAAAATACAACACACAACAATCCACCTTATAAGAGACAATGTTGGGGTGACACAGGACTTCACACTTAATTTTAGCATGAGCGTATTTCGTTGCTTTCCCGGTGAGTGGGAAGGGGCAAACTGCTGTTTTGTGTGTTTGTGTGTGTGTGTGTGTGTGGTGTGTGGTGTGTGTGGTGTGGTGGTTGGGGGGTGTGTGTGTGGTGTGGTGGGGGTGTGTGTGTGTGGGTGTGTGTGTGTGTGTGTGTTGTTGTGTGTGTGGGTAAGTGATAATACATTTTAAGAAAAAATTTAATTTTTACATGAAATAAACTATAAAAAAAATGCTGTCTAGCTCACATCATTTAAATACAATAATCCCCAAAAAAAAAAAACTCCCTCCTCTCTCTCTCTCTCTCTCTCTCTCTCCTCTCTCTCTCCTCTCCCTTTCTTTTCTCTCTCTCTCCCCCTCTTCTCCCCTCTCTCTCTCTCTCTCTCCCCCTCTCCTCTCTCTCTTCTCTCCCCTCTCTCTCTCCTCCCCCTCTCTCCCCTCTCCTCTCTCTCTTCCTTTGCACAGCTTTCGATTAAAAGATTTGGGAGACGGGGATTACAGATGAAGATTCAAGTGGAGAGACAAATTACCCGTTTTTACTACAATATGCTTGCCAGCTTTTTTCATTAGGAAAGCTTCTCCAAAACTGCCTCACCCAGCTTCTTAACCTCCGTCATATTGTTCATCCTTAGCTGGAAGAGAAAAGTATGTTGAAATCTATGTCAAGTTGGACAAATAAGGAATTGGCAAGTAAAACATAGATATTATTGTGAGCATGCTAACAGAAGTTAAAGTACCCTGGGATTAGAAAAGAACAAAATATATAGTCACAATTCATATGGGAGGGAACAAGGAAGAGCCACTGAATTATAGGTTGGTATCACTGATCAGTGTTGTTGAAATTTGGGAGAGTATTGTGAAAACCAGATGGATGAAATACCTTCAGGAAACCAATACTATAACAGTTCGTCAATTTAGTTTTAGAAAAGGCAGGTACACTACAGGTTTACACTACAAACCCTCCTCTGTTTTTACTCAAGAATATAATTGATTGAATGAGTGATTGATAAAGCACAGAGGACACCAACACACCATGAAGTGCTTGAATTTGTTGTTGTGTAGGAAGCCTCATACTGCTTGACATTCAGATGGATATAGATAGGAAGACAGACCACATGAGCTCATTTCAGACCGTGTATGCTACAACTAGGTAAATACAAAATTGAGGCGCTTATTTCAGCAAGTCGATAAGTGCCACAACATAAAACTGAGAAAATGGCTTCAAATTTTTTTTCTATGTTCAAAATGTCATATCTTTTAAAGTAATCGTCCAGACCCATTCTTTCTTTGCATAATTATGTTGAATGTTCATCCAAAATACCTAATCCACAATAAATCATTCATTTCCACGCCTTATTTCCCTAAAAACATGACTTTTGTAAAAAGCGCGGGAAAAACAACAGCCCCATTCCGGCCGTGGCGCGAAACTTGCTGGTGACGTCACATTAGTAAGCCTCCCAGGCGAGGCCCACGAGAGAGAAGGCCTGTTCGGTGAGGGTAATACGTCACAACAGTAGTGCGCTCAGTTCAGGTTCGCAGGGTGGACTTAACTCTCCCCCCTGTAAAATGCTGTGTGTTTCACGTTTTAAGTAATCATATTTCTTATTATTAGTTTTTGACAAGTTACATAAGAACATAAGAAAATAAGGAAGCTACAAGAGGCCGTGAGACCTACACGAGGTAGTTCCTGTAGACTATATAGTAAATTACATGCAGATTAAAGCATTACCCCAGCAAGGTTAAGAATAAGAAAAATATATACATACATTATATACATTTTATTAACATGCATAATACAGTATATGTATATAAAAAAAAATCCTTCCTTAATAATATAGTCAGGTCCTAGGTCTGTCAAGCTTTGCCATCAGCTTTCTCCCAGTAGCCTTATCGAAGAACGTAGTATCATATACTTGATCCTCAGGTTTGAAGTGCAGTTCACATACCTGAAAATGAGTTGAACATTGTTAACCTCCCTTTCCATAACTCCGTTGTTTAATGTCCTTAGGTGTCATAATGCCGTTGTTTATTTCCTACTTATATATTACGGTTATTTGGAATTTTGCCAGCCCTGTTTAACCATTCAAAATATTTAAAATTACTGGAAATACCAAATTAAACTTAAGATTTTAAGTATCTCGAGGCCCGACATCTCCTTTATTATATCCCTTAAACGACTTAACAACTATCAGACCATCCCTTACTCTCCGCCTCTCGAGTTGAGTGTCAATTCAATAGCTTCAATTTCCTCTCATAACTTATAGTTACGCATCCCCTGTATCATTTTAGTCATCCTTCTCTGAACTGATTCCAACAATCCATCCTGTAATACTAAAATAATATATAATTCAAGCTAAACGTGCTTTATATTTAAAAAAAAAAAAAAAAAAAAAAAAAAAATAGGTAACACAGTAACACATTACTTACCCTGCTGTTTTTATTTGGAGTGTAGTGGTCTCTCTTGATAGCCTGCAACCACTTGTCCGACTCATCCTCACTTCTTGGAAAGAAAAAACACTGACTCTTGGTCCTTTTCGATAATTCCTTTACGATTTGGGACACAACACATGAAAGGCCATGTTTACCTCAATAATAAGTCTCAACTTTCGTCCCATTGGAGACACGACGTGACCTCCACGTCCGTCACTGATGACAGCACTAAATGACACTCTGTCACCCGCTCGTCTCACCCCCCCCCCCCCCCCCCACTGAACAGGCCTTCTATCTCGTGGGCCTCGTCCCAGGCCAGCCTATACAAATACACGGAAACTCAGAAAAAATATAGTACTTGAAGAATTTTGGGTGTTTCTGATATATTTTTTGTGCGATATGGCATATACTTGCATCCTTCATGCACAGCAAGAAAGCTGTGCCTTTCCAGAGAGCTTAGCACCATTTACAACCTATACGGCGACGATATATGTGTGCAGACGTGTGGAGCGGCGGGGAGCGGCGGGTAGTAGCGGGCGGTGTGCTCAGTTGTCTCGTTGAGTCTGAGCACACCGCCCGCTACTATCCGCCGCTCCACACGTCTGCACACATATATCGTCGCCGTATAGGTTGCAAATGGGTGCTAAGCTCTCGGGAAAGGCAAAGCTTTCTTGCTGCAACCCACTACAAGATGCAAGTATATGCCATATCGCACAAAAAAAATATCAGAAACACCCCAAAATTCTTCAAGTACTAATTTTTTTTCTGAGTCTCCGTATATTTGTATAGGGCTGGCCTGTGAGGCTTACTAATGTGACGTCACCGAGCCGTGGTCCGTCGTCTGCTGGTCGTCAGTTGTGTTTTGAGAGCTTAGGGAATTTACAGATTTTGAATGCGGATCATTTAAAAACGGGTGACTGGATACAAAAAGTGACAACATATTGTTGATATACTCGATAATGGCTATATTTTGACTGCATTAAATCAGGAATGATGAATGGTCTGGACGATTACTTTAAGGGGAGCGTCCACACGAATATTTCCGGAAATATTCATGTGACGCTCCCCTTAAAAGATGTGACATTTGACATACAGTAGAAAACTTTGAAGCCATTTCCTGTTTTTTGTTTGTGGCGCTTATCGACTTTCTGAAATAAGCGCCTCAAATACACTTGCATATCCTGTACTCATGGATTGACATTCATACCTCCTCTTCCTTCTCCTTCAGGATGGCAGCGATCGCCTGGTTCCTTGCATCCACGGCCAAGTCTCTCGGTGTTCTGCCTTTCTTGTCTTTCACCTGTCAGTGCCATAATGAGATATGCTCGTAATCATGCCTGTTATCATTCATTACACTATTTCCTTATACCTAAGTCTTGCTTTACCACCTTCCAGGGAGTGACACGTAGACCGATTCTGGCATTTCACAGCAAGGATACACACTACTCACATACACATACATGCACACATTCCACATTCACCCTTACAAGACTGAATGATTAGACAAAATCAGTTTCTTCAGCTTCTGCCAGGTTTTCCAGGTCACATCTCATAATAAAAATTATCATGAAAAATGACCACGCACACAATATTCAAGAGTAAAGATACATAGATAGCAAAAAAAACTGCAAAAGAAACTGCGACTCAATGTACAAATATACAAAAATGTGGTACTTTGGTTATGGTGATTCATATTTTGTAATAAGTAGTGCATAGAGTCATGTATATGTATATTATTCAGCCATATTGAAGAACGATAGATGTCTTCACCTACTTGAAGAAAAGCCCCTTTTTCCGTCAGCCAAGTGACAGCCTCCTCATTGCCGTGATCAGCGGCAAAGTGCAGGGGAGTGGATCCATCGTCAGCGCGCGCCTTGATGCTCAGGCCTTGATTCCACAGCTCTTCCAACACATGGACATGGCCACCCATAGCTGCCCAGTGGAACTGCCAGCACCCTTAGCAAAAAACCCTTAGTAAATACAAAGCCTTAAAGGGTAATAGTTCAATGGTTCTGGCTATTACTATCCCCACGGGCTTCACTCTAATGCTTCTGAGCTTTTGAGTTATTTTTGGGGTGAATAACTACTATCTATGAAAACCAAAATTTTTGTATTACAGACAATTTTTGTATGAATATTTGAAAGAATGTAACTGGTGCATGTCAGCAGTGGAGTGACTGAACACATGTTGGTGCCTTGCTACATATAGCAGGATGATTATTAATATAAATATAATTAATAATAATTAATATATAATTTTATAATAATTAATATTATATATATAAACTATATATATATATATATATATATATATATATATATATATATATATTTTATATATATAATTATCTTACCATGAGCCTTGGCCCGCTTGTTGGCTCGCTCTTGTAAAAAAAGACGAACGATGCGTGCGTGGCCGTTCCATGCTGCCAGGTGCAAGAAATCGCAATCCTGCAAATTAATTAAATAATCTTTAATGGATAAATAATATTTTCATTGGAGGAAAATACTTTGTTAAGCTTATCTTTTTTCTATGTTTCGGAAAACTATGAAACCATTAAGGCTTATAAAGTGCTCAACAAAATAATGCGCCTCAATCCCTCCGCCCAGTTGAAAAAGCCATAGACTAAATAATAAACTAAAACAGAAATAATGAATTACACATAGCTACTTCAAATACTTATCATATCGTCCGTGGTTTTTCTTTACCGCCTTCAGACATCTTGGAAGAGGATTTGCTTAATTATCAAGGGGCCCGAAGGGGAATATTAGCCCATGATTCCTTAATGGCAGCCTCGTCTCTATAGAGTTCACTTCATGCCCTAGTAAATCCTTCATGATAAGGTGCTACAGATTTCAAAACGTAGATCTATAACGGGACTCTTATCTGGCCAATCATAAGGAACCTGACAGTCTGCTAAACAATTGTTAATAGCTGGGGTGTACAGGTGCTCCATCTGCTAAAATAAAATTAGCATTTTTTTTTTTTTTTTTTTTTTTTTTTTTACATCTATGCCCATAGCGCCTGTAGGCAGTGGTGACCCAGGGCTCGGATGGTAGACTCTAGAGGTTCACTTGAGAGCTGTGATGGTTGGCCCTCGCCCCGTGGTGGCGCAGGCAGGAATTTTATAGTGACCCCTTTGATTAGAGGCTCGCCGCCCCTCTGGTCCTCCGATGCACTCGCAATCGAAGGTAGAGTTAATGGGCTGTTTATTTCTAGGTGATCAAAATCTCGGGCAAATAGTCACACAAATTTTTTTTTTTTACACAAAAAGGACGGGCCAAAAGGCAAAAAAATGAAGCAAAAAAAAAACCCGCGAGTTAGCAGTCCCTATAAAGAAGAGAGTAGGAATATAGAAAAAGGGGTGAGCCAAAATTTGTTTAGGAGGTATTTGCACTCCTTCTTGAAAAAAAAAAAAAAAATGTAGGGAAAGGGGCAAAAATTCAGCAAATTCAGAAGTGCAATAAACATAAAAAAAAGGTAGAAAATAGCAAAGAAACAAAATTGCGGCGTGATTTTTAAAAATTGAAAAAAGTCACAGAGGGGGGAAATTTTGAGAGAAAAAATTTGTTCTAAATTTTTATATTTTTATTTCATTTTTTTTTAAATCATTATTTTGATAATTTTTAAATTTTTGGGAAATACCATAAGTTTCTCTAATCCCCTTCAGAGAGCAGCCAACCTTTAAGGATTTAGGGTATACAACAGTCGTTCCAAACATAGAGGGTTAGAGAATTCTACCCTTTTCGTTTTAAAAAATCTTTTTACGTTTTTTCTTTGAAAGTTGAGCCTATAGCATCTGTAGGGAGCGGTAGCAGAGTGGTTAAGCGTCTCCCGAGTGACGTTCTCGGTGACCCCAGAGTTTCGATCCCCAAGAAAAACCCAAATCTTTCTGCCCGTCGAGTGGCCTAAGAACACCCCCAGCTGCCCATTAACTCTACCTTCGATTCGAGTGCATTGCGGACACAGGGGCAGCTGAGCCTCTAATCAAGGCGTCACTAATAAAATTTCCTGCCTGCCGCCACCACGGGCGAGGGCCAACCATCTCAGCCCTCACGTGAAAAAAAAAAAAAAAAAAAAGTGAATATGACTTCCAGGGCTGGGATGGTAGGTAGACCTTGGAGTTTCAGTTAGGGCTGTGACGACTCAGGGAACAAAAGAAAATTAACCCTCATGAAAGCCATATTTTTTCCCCCCTATCTTTACGCACACACTCAGCATTTGAGTGCATTATGATTTTGACAAGCATTGTGCTATTTTCATTTTCTTACAAACCACAAATTTAGGGATTAATCTTATTCTGTTTTCTAGATGGTGATTCACTTATCCTTTCTTTGAAGTATTTGAATAATCACCGATACATAATGCAATTTCTGCCCTCTTCTAACTGGGATTTTTACCCCTCTCATTTCCTGTATTCTTTGTGTTCCCGTTTGAAGTACTAGGTAGCCCGCACATTGCCCTAGGCCTTTCTCTCCCATTGCTGACTGCACACCTCTGTGCTACACCCATGACGCACCGGTCAACGTCACCATAACTCCCCCTGGTCACTGGGGCGAATACTATTTCCTGCAAGTGGAAATATACAGCTATACTCAGATATATAACACATATTACATACTCATATATATATACTATATGAGTATATATATATATATCTCATATATATACTCATATATATATATATCTATCTATATAATATATATAGTATATATATTCCCTACTTATCTATATAGATCTATATATATATATATCTATATATATACTAATATATCTCTCTCTACTCTCTATCTCTATCCCTATATATCTTATCTATATCCTCATCATCTATCTCTCTATCTATCTATCTTATCATCTCATATATCTATCTCTATCTATCTATCCCTCTATCTTATCTATATCTTCTCTGCTCTCTCTCCCTCTCTCTCATCCTCTCTCATCTCTCTCTCGTATCTCTCTCTCTCCTATCTCTCTCGTCTACTCTCCCTGCCCTCTGTCTTCCTCCGGGCCGTTCCGCCCCCCGTTGGTGCCTTTTCAGTGCGCCTCCCTTCCTCAAAAAATATAAAGATTACCTTTGCTTCTTTTGATGGTGGTTATATTTCTGAGTGAAATATATATTATGGCAGTGTTCTTTGGGTAGCAATGCACAACATCAATATGATATGTAACATCGGACTTCTCCTACGCTCTTGCAGTACAGGTCTGCTTCAGTTTGGTTAAATTTGGATACAATGTATTATGTATGATAAAGATTACGTTTATGCCGGCACTAGGTTTAGGTTATGCTGGGCATGGCCAGTGGGAAAAGAGGCGACATGGCTCTTGGCTTATGATTACATGAACAATGAATTTCTTAAATATAATTGGTATTTTTGTTTACTCTATTATGATTTTATCAAATTTCCAGACTATGATTGCTCCACATGTACAAATTATTGTAGGTTAGCAGGTATGACCAATTGTTTTTGTAGTTTATATAGACTAGATGAATGTTGTCTCGTATATCTTTAATACAATCATTGTATATTTACACGACGTTGTTCGACCTGCCAGGCTGGCTCATCCAGTTTTGAATCAGGAATAGTAAAGATGTGGAGCAGATACATAGTAGACAGAACAAAGCATGCCCATCTACATAGACACCCAGTCTGTCAAACAGCTTACCAAACTGTGTACATTAATATGGTTCACAACTTCCGGTCTTGCTTGTTTTTAAGAACTCATGAACAGGCGTTATATGATTGCAGTTGTAAACGCTAACAAAGGGTGTACGCATGGTCTCTTTACCGTGTGTGTGATAATATGTTTAGATGTCAAGAATGGAAGGGTTGAATTTTTATGATATTCCTATAAAAAATTAAGGAAATTTTTGAAAGGTACGTATACATTCCCATTCTATTTCGAGATTCCTTTTCCTCAATTGAAGCTAAAACTAGGTAGCCAATTAATGAATCTCCATTTCAGTCCGTTTTGAGTTTAGTGCCGCCACATAACATACTTTGTGATATATTCGCAACTTTTTGTCCAAATATTGCCCTATAACTTACGTGTAAGCAAAAAATATATCTTTTTGTTTTCCTACTTATGTAATTCTGTGCTGAGATGGGGATGGGTTTACATTCCTTGGTCTTATATGGCGGAAAATACAAGTAAGCACAATGTATGGACATTTCTACTAACCTCCCTGGTATGGACATCAACATCACTGTTGTCGGATCCTAAGCCTCCAAGTTTATATTAGATTCAAGATGGGATAGGAGAGGAGAAAAAAGCTGGTAGATTATTTCCTTCTTTATTCTTGCCTTCTTCAACGCTGTCCTTCTGTTTCAGACGCCTGTTTTAAGTGCTGGCCGGTGAGGCCTTTTTCTTTACTTCTCTTCGGTTGAGATATGCAATTTTGTCATCAGTTCTGGTCGAGTTGAGGGGGGAGAGGGATAAGCCACAGGCAGGTGTTTCCTGTGCTGCTTCTCTTCACCTGTCCTTTCATTTTGCAAGTTTCTTGCAACTGTCCCTTGCAAGAAAGCCCACTCTTCCCCATGCATTTTTTCTGTTTGGCAGAACAATCCTCAGGAGTCTACAATCTTGATTTTTTGACAGATATCAACCCCCACCGACCTTTACCAGCCACTTCCACCACTTCAAAGTTGTCATGAAAGGCAGCCAGATGCAAAGGGGTATTACCTTCCCTTTTTTGGGACTCAAGTGTCACATTTCTGAGTTCTGAGCACCGTCCGCACCTGACGTGTCCCTTCTCGGCGGGCCAGGTGGAACCACGTGGATACCTGCAGTAAAAGACTGAAAAGGTTGCTTTTTCCATGGAAGCCATAGACCAACCTGGAATGGATTAGTAGAAGAGGCAATATTAGATGTTTAAAGATTCACTATTTCCGTCGTTTGGAGTTTGTACAATGCAGTCAGTTGGGGAGCAGGGATGGGATCAGTCAGGGATCAGAGCGTTGGACTCGGACAATGAGACCTTGTATGTAAAATTGCCGTAACAAATCTATATAATACAAATCTCAAAATTTGGGGTCTGTATGTTCGTTATAGACTCGGCTACAGATGGCCAAAACCCCACATGCCGCACATATTTGGAATCCTCATGACCCAGCGGAGCAACTAGGCTATATTTCCATGGGCGTTGGCCCGACCCTGGTGGGGCGTGGCCAGCAAAAACAACCTAAAAACGCTGTGGCTGCTAAAAAACCGTGCAAGATACAACTTGACACTGTAGTCCAAAAATTGTTGGCCGTGATCGACTTGGGGGGATGGAAGATGTTTTGAGGGCGTGTCCACCCCGGTGGGAGTGGTAGCAAAAACAACCTAAAAAACAGGGCTGTAGCGGTTAAGCGTGCGAGATTATACTTTGACTTTGTAGTCCAAATTTGTTTGCCGTGGATCAGACTTGGGGGATGGAAGAGTTTTTTTCTCACTTCCTTCACTAATTTCGGTTCAAAACCGTCTTCAACATGTGACGTATTTTTGAGAAAATCAGCATTGCTAGCTGACGTTCCAATTTAACATGCCATGTACAATTAATTTATCAGTGCCCACAGCCCTCGGCAGGAGCTAGAGAAATGTGCCCGGAGGGCACCCTTTCTCTAGTAAATCATAATTAAGATTCTATGTTTGTCCTAAGAGAAGAGAATCCTCACCCTTCCCATAGTGCTTGTCCACATTCAGCTCCTCCTGCTATCACTCCCTTCACCACTCAAACATTGCCATTTCTCACGGCCATGTGCAGAGGCGATTCCCTGAGATAAGAATAACAGAGATGGGGAAAAATATACCTAGTTGTAGCATTCAGGGCCTGAGCTCTCTTGTGTGAGCCTTGTTTACTTTGTGTAGCCTTGTTTCCAAATCTATATTCATTAGTTTGTCCTTAACTTTATACACATTTTTTGTCCTATCACCTTTCTTGTGTGTGTAGGAGTAATAAGTCAGTTTTAGTTTCCATAGCAATTATATACATATATCATACAATTTAAATAAATATTGGAATCTAATCTGAGGCTATTGGAGTCAATCTGAGAACCAAGGCTCCTTTACAGATACTTTCTATAAAAAAAAATACAATTTAGCTGAGGACAATCAATATAATTATAGGAGACATCAGTATCAAGAGAGAAGAAAAACAGATTCATGCGAACTTTGACACTATCTACATTATTTATGAGTGATATTTCTACAATTTTGTTGCGTGAATACTACTTTTTCTTTTCTTTTTAAATTGAGGATACTCCCGAATTACAAAAGTTTTCAAGTCAGTTGGTAAGTATTCCATAATTAGGTCAAAATAAAAGATGCTAGTTCCTGAATAGAGTTGTTCGATATGGCGGACATACTAATTTAACATTATTATTTCTAGTGCTGTGAATGTTTTCTTGTTCAAGTTTAAAAATGGAAGTTCCCTTTTCTGTTTGTAATAATTTAAAAATGTATAGTAAGAAGAAAGCATTTGTGATAGAGTAAAAAATTTAGAAGCTTGTGTTCTGAGAATATATTGGCTGTAGAATCAAATTTACCCAAATGAATATACATCTCAAAATTTGTTTGTGCTATTTTTAATTTGCTAATGAAGAGGGCCAAGTACCAACACGCCCATAACGACCACACTTAATAAGGTGAGGGTAACACAACGTGTAGTATCTACTGATCATGAGCTTCGATTGTGAGGTGATTACGTACCTTATATATATGCCCACCCATTTCGGGATAGTTTGGAATATACATTCATTATCTGCAAGCTCCAATTCAAATTTTTTCATCGATATGGACTCCAAGGAATTTTGTATGAGTTTACAACACTTATAATGTCACCCTCTAAGAACATGGAGGGAGATGATTTGGGGTTTTAAAAGGAACGATTTTGAAAGAGGATATAGTTAGTTTTGGAATATTATCGTTTTAATTTTGTTTAGTTTTTTACCATTGATTAATTGATTATAATTTTATAGTTAAACTTCTTGTGTAATTTAGTATATCCTTATCCGCTGATAGCAAGTTAGTATCATCAGCATATAATAGTATATTTGAATTTGGAACTAGCATTGGAATATCATTTATTTAAACAAGAAAAAGTAATGGTCCTAGATAGAGGCCTTTGGTACTCCTGTGGTTATAGTTTTTGAATAATTCAATAATTACCATTACAATAACACTGACTGGTGACCTATGGCTACAATATGCTTTCAAAAAGGTTGCAGGGTGGTACACCTCTAATGCCATTATGGTCAAGTTTATCCGCAATATACGACGGTTTAATAGTCAAAGGCCTTGATAAAGTCGAGAAATATCCGACTACATGATGCTTTGGTTTCCAAGTACTTGTAACCTATTTGTGAATTGTATTATTCCTGACTCTGTTGAATGATCTGCCCGAAAACCATGTTGGTATTTAGAAATAATTGATTATTTTCTAAGTAATTAATCAAACGGGTTGCAATGACTTTTTTCGAATATTTTGCTGAAAGCTGGTAGTATGGAATGGGGCGATAAATTTGTTTAATGGTCAGTATTTCTGCCCATTTGTATAATTGAATCACTTTGGCTTTTTTTTAGTCTGTCGGGGAAAATTTCCTGTTCTTAATGAGAGTTTGTTATGTGAGGGTCAGTGGGGTTTGACAATAAGTTTTGGGTGTTTTTTAATATCTTGGTGACACATCGTTCAATTCCGGGTGTGCTAGTTTTAAGGGCTTGTAAATATCTTTCAGTTTCAGTGGGGCTTGAAGGAGGTAAATACATAGAATTACCAGGAGAACTTGATTAAGTAATTCTGTGATTTCCATCAAGTATATTTGGTTCTCCTCATCCTTTTAGGAAGTGACGTTAAATTATTCGACATTTCAGGGCACATGGTTTTAGGTTCGATTTTTTGTTTATCTTTGTTTATGTTGGAATTTTTAACCAAGTATAGAGTTAAATAGATTTCCAGTGAGATTTGGATTTCCTTGTTGTCTTTTAATTGTTTTTTGTTATTTTTTTTTTTTGCTGATTCTTCGAATTGTTGTCAGCTTATTTCTATATTGGCTTATACTGTTCCTTGAAATGTTAAAGGCCATTTATGTAAGTCTCTCTGTCTGTTTTTTCTTTAATACTGTTTTCTTAATGCTAATGTTAATCTATGGGCTTCGTTTCCTTTTTTATATTATTTACACAAATTCTTCTTTCTGGAAAATTGTTTTTTTAAACAACTGTCCGAATCAAGAAAAAATGGGCATTATATGCTTCATTGGGACAGTTTGACTGTAATACGGTCAGCCCAATTCCCTGCGAGAGATCCGGTACCAAAGTTATTGTTAAGCAGTCCCTGTGTTCAATTCTTTTATTAATATTACGTACTGGATCACTTTGTCTTGATAAATACTTAAATTGAGAAACACCTAGATCTGAATCACTGGTGTCCCTGTTTGTATTATGTATTAGTAGAGTTTGATTCATATGTGAGGCCTAAATAATGATCAAGTTAATGTGGCGGTTTGTATCTGTAATTCTAGTAGGTCTTGTGATTAGTGGAAATAAAGAAAAGGAAATCATCAAATTAAGGAAATCAATACATACTATCGTTATGCTTAAACACATCCATTAAATCCCCGAAACATGATCATTCAAGTATTTTTTATCATTAGCTGTAGCAAAATGTCATTCCAGTGTCCTAAAAAAATGTTTTAATATACCTCCATGAGCCTATACACACATATAATAAATCTTTTCTATAATTATCAATACACTCACCACCTAAACATTCTTAAGTAAGACTCGAACAAGGCAAAATTCATTTGATATGGTTAAATGATGGTCTTCAGAGAAATATACATAGCTCCACTACACCTCCGCCGTATCTATTTCTACACATGGTAAACATTTTGTATCCTGTAATTGGTATATTTGACAAAGGTGCAGGTCAAGTCTAGTTTCAATAAAATCCTAGTATATCAAACTTTACACCTGTATTTGCTAAAAACCCAAGGTCTACCAAAAAGCTGTAAATTATTGGGGTACGGACCTAACGTTCATATTTAGTAATGTAATTATGTTTGTGTCATTATGTGATATACGTATCCAAACAAATACATCATTTGACTTGGGGATCTTGTGATACTGTTTGAAAGTAAACAGACCTGATTTACGTCTAACTCATTGTTGTACTTGTCGTTTTAATAAATAAAAAGGGTCAAACGTGATGTTATTGTATGGGAATCGTGGACAATCAAGACTAAGAAGATTCTTGAGATATCATCATCTATAGAAGTAAAACAAGTGCTTGTGGGCCCTTCGGCCCATGTATTGATGTTTGTAGTAACACACACACTCACACACGCACACCAAACGGCAACGCACGCACGCACACACACATGGCACACACAACGCACGACACACACCATGCCGATGCTTGCATGCTTGCACACACAGACACACACACACACACACACACACGCAAACAACGGTAAGTCATGAGTCTACGGAGTAAGTGACATGCGGCAAAACATTACCGGAGAGTTTTTCTTCCTGTCATATAATTCCCTAAGAAGTGGTTTTTAGCCCAAAACCCACCCTTCAAATTATTCAATCAACGTGGATCCAGCCGCTTACCACCGACGATTTCTTTGCGATGTTTTAAGCCTCAGTAATCAATCATTGAGGGCATACGCCGGGGGCGCGTCGGGGGGGGCCTCGCCACCCTACGACGCCACTCCCTGGGGTCACCACGCGCGAGTTCCATGGCAGGCTCCTTTCCCATACCAAGCAGCTCCTCCGACAAGAAAGACATCAACTTGCCCCAGCCATGAGCCTTGTGGTCGCCCCCTTGGCCTCCTCTAACGCCGGATTGTTTTCTTACAGATACAACCCGATGGAAGGATCGGCTTCAGGGTAGCGTGCCACATGCCCATATAGCCGAAGTTGGCGCTGAACGGACTATGCAGGTAATTAGGCCTCGATTTCAGTCTCACGGTGCAAATCGCTGATTTTTACACGTAATCATCCCAGCGATACCCCTGATTCTGCGAAGACACTTATTACCAAAGGCATTGATTCGTCTCTTCAAGTCCTATTTAGTGTCCATGTCTCAACAACCATAGAGTAAGACAGGGATCACAAGCGACTTGAAGATCCCGGCTATTTGTCCTCTGCACAGGTACCGACACGCCAAATACTTCCGCTGAGCGATCCCAAACACCGTGGGCTATGCCAATGCCTCCGTAAGACTTCTTGACGTAACCCGCCGTCATTATGGACTGCGCTAACCAAGGGTAATGTAAACTTTCCAATATCTCAATGTCCTCGCCACACGCATGAACAGACTGTACTGCTTCATCTAGTATTCTCCAAACACCGGACCTTGGTCTTGAGCCAGGAGACCTCAATTCCCAAAGGCTTTGCCTCCCTCGTGCGCGCCTCGGCCATCACAGGACCTCCAGCGACTCAGCAAAGATTACTGCATTCCTCGGCAAAAACAAGATCAGTGATCTTGGTGTTTGCCGATGATGCCTCCACATCACTTGATCTACAACCTTGTCCAATACCCAGTCCCATACAAGCGTGTGAAAAGTGATGGTGCAGCGCACCCTTGCCTCACTCCTGTATTCACAGGAAAGAAGCCGGATACACCTGCCCACCTCACAAGCACTCTCAGTCCAGATACAGACCAGTTATCAAACCAATAGCCCCTGCAGGAATCCCTCGAAGTCGCAAAGATCCCAGAGTGACTCACGATGCCCTGAGTCAAACGCTTCTTGGAGATCAACATAGGCTGCAAGCATCCCTGTCGAAACTCACGTCGGCGTTCCAACCAGGACACTGTTTTTGAGCTCTCTCATCAAAATTTGAATTTACAGTTTCGGCTACCCAAACAGACAGCCAGACAGACAGAGAACATGGCTAATCCTATAGTATATTAGATTGGCAATTCAAAGTATCTAATTGTAGTGGCATATAATACGTAGCTACAGTCATAGTATTATGAGGTTCATATAACTTACCATCGGCTGTCTTAACTTCTTCTTACGGTCTCTGAGGTCCCTTTGGTGAGGTTTGTGTTGAAGGGTGCCTCTCTCCTCGCACCTGATTCAGCAGTCACTTCACTCTTTCAGACAGGCCACGTTGCCACCGGCTGCACCACCCCAACTGCTACGCATCGGGGTCCATCGTCCCTGTGAGGGTTCACCACCAACTGAACTCCCCCACCAGCCGGAGCAGATGACGGCGGTCGTCACAACCACAGATGGCGTACCCGTCAGCGGTCGGGAAGGTCGACTCGTTCTCCGTTTTTGATAATAAGTCTTGTAATGCCTAAAGTAGCAATTGTTTTCCTGTCAGCTCGGGCTTGCTTCATTAGTGGGAAGTTGACTCTTGAGTATTTTCTTGGGACGCAGGACACAGATCTTCATTGATATATATCCCCGTACCTTTTATCTTCCTGGCGGTACGCATACTGCTTCACGGTCGCCAAAGTGGTTCGAGTCTGGCAACGATTGTTTCGGGGAGCATCGTGTCCAATTGGTCCAACTCTGTGAGACGTTTCAAGCTTCAAAGTGGTAGTTGAAGCTTCGTCTCGAAGCGAGAGTTGGACTCCGGATACAGTTTGCTCCCAAGGTTTCCACCATTTGGTAATTCTTTTAAAACGCCGCTGATGCGTATGTTTGTTTCTTCGGTTGTAGTCTTCCTGGTAGTTTTTTGTACGCTGCACTAGATCTTCAACACGGGTCCTTGAGTCCTTCAAATTGTTGTTTTTGTTCTCACAGATCTCCGACCTTCGAAGAGTCCTTTGGTTCACCTTAAGGGTCAGATATCTCAGACTGGAATATTCCAGACTCTCGTTGTGTGTGTGTGTGTGTGTGGTGTGGTTGTGTGTGTGTGTGTGATGTGTGTGTGTTGTGTGTGTGTGTGTGTGTGTGTGTGTGTGGTGTATTTCATCTAGTTGATATTTAACAGACAATAGCTAAGCTCTAGGTAGGCTTTGTATGCAAGAGGAGAAGGGCGTCTACAAGCCCTCCTCGGAAGGGCTTGTAGGTGCCCATAGAGCGAGAGGGCGGGCGGAAGAAGGGGAAGGGCGGGACGAATGACAAACGGGTCACCCCATGTCCTTGGTGGGAAATGAGTTTTATTTCTTGTTTTTGTTTGCGTGTACATGTATGAAATAATGCATAAGATGATGATTTTTTTTTTTTTTTTTTTTTTTTTTTTCCATCACAAAGAAACTGGCCGAAGGCACCAAAAATGGGTAACCAAAGCCCGCTTAGTTGCCAGTCCCTATACATAAGACAGTAAAGAGAATAAAATAAAAACAGAGGGTGAGCCAATTTAGTTCGGAAGGTGTCTTGTTACTCCTCTTTTGAAAAAATTTAGTCATGGAAAGTGGAAAAATAGAAACAGGAAGAGAGTTCCAGAGTTTACCCCAGTGAAAGGGTGCAAGAGTAAGATACTGATTTACTCTTGCATTAGGAAATGGACACGAATAGGGATGAGAATGAGTAGAAAGTCTTGTACAGCGAGGCCGCGGAGTGTGGTGGGAGGCATGCAGTTAAGAAGTTTCAGAAGAGCAGTGAGCATGAAATAACGGTAGAGAGAGCAAAGAAGCAACATTGCGGCGGTGATTTAAAGATGAAGACAGTCGTCCAGAAGGAGAGGAGTTGATGAGACGAAAGGCTTTTGACTCAACACCCCGTTTAGGAGAGCTGTATGAGTGGATTCCTCCCCAACATGTGAGACATACTCCATACATGGGCGGATTAATCCCCTGTAGAGAGCAAGCAATTGGGGAGGGAGAAAAAAAGAGGACGCAGACGCCACAGCAACACCTAAGCTTAGAAGCTGTTTTAGAGCAAGAGATGAGATGGTGATATTTCCAGTCAGATTTTTAGTAAAGGTAGTCCTAGAATGTTCATTGTAGAAGAAGGAGACAGTTGATGTCCGTGAAGAGAGGGTATATTTATCTGGTAGGTTTTGTCGAGTAGTAGTGAATAATTGGGTTTGTTGAGGCATTGAACAAAACAGTTTTGCTTTGCCCCAATCAGAATTAAGAAAGATCGAAGTTGTAGGCGCTCGGTGGCATCTCTCCGTGAATCCTTAGTTCCTGGTTTGAGTTTTGGACGTCTAATAAGCGACCGTTGAAAAACGCAAGGGTAGAATCATCAGCGTAGAGTGGATAGGGCTTTGGAGTTAGACTTAGAAGAAATCATTAATGAATAATAGAAAGAGAGTGGGTACTAAAATGTTCGTTTGTGTATGTGTCAGTTAGAGTCAGTGGGATCACTGAAACACAAGTTACTTTAAATAGGTTCTATTCTATTGGTAGCAGTACAAATTACAGTGAGAACAATAAGGAACGCCCTTTTACAAGCCTCAAGGCGGGGGTGTGACTGCTGCCCAGATGGCTACCACTAGGGGTTGCCAGGTGGCCGTGCTGCCGGCGCAAGGTTACCATGCTGCGCCTGCTAACTAACTATCCACCACCCACACCCCCTCCCCCTTCAACGCTCATGAAGGTCTTGAGCGGACTCCTGCTGCTGCGTTATCCGTTCTGGAGCGGCGAGGGACTGGGGGTTTTATTCCCCGCTGGTGGGAAGTAGGGGGACTCATCTATCGGTCGGGGGGTGTTAGGGGGAACTTGACAGGAACGGAGGACTGTCGGTTCGCCCCATAAACGACCACTGGGTAACCGAACTTGATAGTCCCGTGACCTGCCTGCAGGGGGGGCCGGTGGCCCATGATTTGCCCACTTGGTCGCATGCGAAGCGAATGTCGGATTCTGGATACGAACTTGCTCGTTGATCTTCGGCCTGGGAAGGGACGGGCGTGCGCGTTGTAGGCGGGGTGGTCACCGCGTCTTGAGCACGGTTTTGGCAGCTCGGGTTGGTTTCACATATCTCTGTCTGGTCTGCCACTTCCATCCGAAGGACTGGGGTGGGCGGGGACTCAAGAACGGAGAGGTCGTCCATACAAATTTGTGCAGGGGAGCGATCGGTGTAGTTCCGAGCTTGCGGAGCTCATCAGTCCGGGTCAAAGTCCTCCAGTCCGTATTGCATGATGGAGCCACCTTCAGGATTAGGTGTTTTTGACGGACTTGACTGCTTGCCTCAGCTGGCCGTTGGACTGCGGGTAATGCGGTGAAGACACCAGTATGCCTGACTCCCCAGCGGTCGAGGAACGCTTGCGAAGTCCCCGGCTCGTGAAATTGGAGTCCATCCTCGGTCCCTGAGACCGGTCCTTGATACCTGACGCACAGGGACGAGCCACGTCAACGGAAGGAGTACCAGAACTGGCGGATTGTGGCGACAGACGTTGTGTCGCTGCCACATGCACCACAGCGGGCCAACCAGAGAGACGGTCAGAATATAACTAGGAATGACTTCCCCCCAGGACAATGAGAAGTCGGCTGACACTGACTCAAAAGGTCCCTGGGGGTCGTTTGTCGGACAACAGGGGCTCCTGCTGCTGGCTTGGCCGCATCACTTGGCTGGCCACATGCTTGGACAGTGTTGGCGATGTCAGAGTTGATTGCCGGGCCAGTATCAGCTTGCCTGCACTCTCCTTGGTGGCCTCTACTCCTCGATGGGCTGTCGAGGAGGCGGGCCAAGACGTTGCGGCGTAGAGCCGCTGGAATAACAAACACAATGCTCCCATACATGAAGAACCAGATCCCCGTCGCAGTATAGGTCCTCACTTAGTTTCCAGTAATGGAGCAGAGTATCGTGAAGACTGTAACCGTAACGGTTGCCAGAGGAAACCGTTCTTCACACAATCTAGCAGCCTGACGGAGGAAGGGTGGTTTGCGGAGCTGCAGTTTGTGGGCCTTCCAGTGCCATGGTCACCGGTTAGGTGAAGATTTCGAACGTGTTGGCTGGCGAGGGACTGAATGGCCTGCAGAGTAAAACGACATTTTTGATAGAAGCACAAGTCTCGGTGCTCAACATTTCATACCGGGGGCTGGGGTGGCCGCCGGGTGCGCGGGACAAGCGTCGGGGATGCAGAGGTGCTTTACCCGCCGCGCCACACTGCCTGTGGAAAAGGTACGCTTGAGATTTCTCTTTAAGCTCTGAAAGCGAGGATTCTCCCAACTGCAATCAGCGAGTAGTGGTTTGAGGATTGGCACCCCCAACGGGCGATGGTCGGTGACTACTTCGAATGCTGCAGGCCGATGAGGTCAAAATCTGCACTTCGATGTCGCCCATGCTAAAACGGCCAGAAGCTCGAGCTCGATTGTAGCGTAGCGGTGTTTTTCTGCCTCCGTCAGGAACCGAACCACACTATAACCATCCGAAAAACTCTCCGCCGTGTCTTGCACAAGCGTAGCCAAGACCATAACAAGCGAGAGGCATCTGTCGCAAAACAGTGGGCAAGGCAGGATCAAACTGGCGAGAACCGGTGGGGCCTCGACAGGGCTTCCTTCACACGGCGGAAAGCCTCCTCATGGTCGGGGGTTCAAAGAAAGGTCCTCTTGGGGCTCATCAGGGGGGGCGAAAGTTGGGTGTGGCAGCACCCACGGATAAAACTCCGCCACTGATTCACAAGACCCATGAAAGAGCGGAGGTCAGTGAGGTTTGGCAGGAGATGGGAAAGTCCCTGATGGCACGGATCTTTTCTGGTCCGGCTGCTAATGTCCATCCCTGGAGAGTCTGTAACCACAGAAAGGATACTGCAGGTACGCGATAACAAACTTGTCCGCGTTGAGGGTGATTCCATACTTAACGGCATCTTGCATACTTCGTGGACGCGGAGTAATGGTGCGGAGTAGTCCTTGTCGTTAGAAGGATGTCGTCGAAACCTTCGACACAGTTCATCCCACCTGGAGTGCCAAGTCACCCGCATTGGGCCGGCGGCGGTACAGAAGCGGCCGTAAGGCGTGATGAATTTTCGTAGTGGCTGTCTTCCTCAGCGAGCTCAATTTTGCCAGTAATCCACCCCAGCGCGTCTACCTTAGAGTAAAAGCGTGCCTTCGGATCCACACTACGTACGCTGCGAAGGGCGTGGGTGAGGCATGCGCTGTACGTGACACCTGTTTTGTTTTTTTTGGTTTTTCATTTTAACAGGTAGGGTGGTGATCCGGACACCAACCATTGGGCTTGGCAACGGCTTACGAGAGGATTGGCACCATGGGGACGGATCGTCCGCCGCAAAGAATGATACCCTGGGCCACATAGACTCTTCGCCAACTCTTTTGCTCCACCGACTCGCGGTAAGCAAGGGGATCAGACGGGGTGTGTGGATCGCGAGGGTGTGCGTCTTCCTTCAAGTGTAGCCTCATGGGTGGGCCTGTCATCGGCTTGAGTGCCTGGCCCTAGCGTCTCCTTCGTCACCAGACATCGCTAAATTCCTTCCGAAGTATCCACGGCCTCTGAAAGGGATGTGTTTGCCGGGTGAGAGGGAACGATGGTGGCGTGGAAGGCGGGTGGAGCGGCGGGGCCAGGGCCCCCAGGGCTGAGGGGTGGCACCAAGCTTGTAGCCACTCCTCGTACTGCTCGCGTCGCGCATCCATGTATTGGCGTGCCTCCCTCAAGGATCGGTTTAGGGAACGCCTTTGAGATGATTGACCGCTCCTTCAGATGTTCATACGAGATCAGAGGAGTTGGTTACGCCATCGTGCACGTCAATCCAACGCCGAGCACACCTGTTTGCTGAGAGTGATGGTGCCTGAATAACCCATGGCGGAGCCATCTCCGAACCGTCAAGCTGTGAACCGCTCCGCTTGGGCTCTTGGGCGACGGTTAGAGTCATGCTTGAAAGAACCCAGGTGGCGTAGGTGTTTCTAAGGCCAATAACGGTAACCGGCCGCGCCAGTGGTCGGGGAGCATCTGCATACGGGCTGCACATTGCTGTGGGTGACGGTGACGCTGATAGGCTAGAGCTTGGTACTGGACCGGGGAGTCAAGCCCTTACGCGTATCTGACGTGGCTCGTACGCCTGTTTAGGGTCTTGCGGCTGACCTGCCAGGGGAGTAGGAACGACACCACTGGTGCCGTGTGGGCGTTGTTTGCGGTCGTCGTTGCTGACCCTTGGGATTCATCGGGAGCAACACTTTGTCATAGTGACCGATGCGGCCGCACAAACGGCACTGGGTGCTTTTAGCAGGGCACCGTCAATGTGTTGTCCAATGTCCCGTACGTCCACAGCATCTTCACACTGACTCGGCAGCTGGGCATTAGTGCGGAAGCGTGGCTGCCTTCCGGCAGCTGTTGCACGGTGTGCGTGGGGCGGAGGTTAACGGCACGTGAACCAGTACTTCGCCTTACTGAGCTGCCGTCTTCACCTTCTTGTACTGCGACATGGACTCACCGCATATGGGGGGCGCTCGCGGGCTGAAGTGGTTTTCGGCGGCCGCATAGGCCCGACATCTCTTCACTACGACGTCCTGCAGAGTGCATGAGGCGTCAAGGGAGATGAGGCGTTGGACAATGTTCTTTCGTCTCGAACGCCCATCAAGATCACGTGCTTGAGCTGGTTTCCCTCGCACTCCTTTTGATTTCCCTTACCGATTTCAAACTTCTTCAGATGCCCGCTTCAAGGCGAACATAGAATGCAGCGAACGATCGCCTTCCCGATGCTGTCCTTGAGCTGACAAAGTTCCCGCCTACAGGCGCCATCGTTCCTCTGGCCCTTGACATGCTCCTGAGGACAATTAAGTACGTCTTCTACAGAGACTTGGGAGTCTGGGGACACTTGTAGTGTGGTGCTCCATACTCTCTGCGTTTTCGAAGGGAGGGACAAACACACACGTAGCTGTATGAGCTGTTTCTCCTGTTGACAAGGCGTCGGGAGGTTCCCACCATCGTGGCGTAATCTGTCCATCTCCGCCTCCTTCTCTGAAGGTCTGGTAAGAGACGTCGGGTGGAGTTACTGGGGGTGGGTTTGAACAAGAAGCCTTGGGTGGAGGCGGGTGTGGGAGCGCGGCTGTTCTGTGTTTAGGCCGTGGCTCCTTGTGTGGGCGGCATCACCGGTGTGGAAGGACGACATGGATGAGGCAGCATGCGGTAACCAGGGTCGTGGATGAGCGTCTGAAAACATTCGACGTCCTCCTCACGTCGCCCGTTTGTCCTTCCTCTCGCCGTTGCCTCTCAATCTTCAGCGTCGTTTGCGTTTTTTTCCATCCACTGCATGAGATCAGAAGGTCCCATGGTGAGGCGGTGGGGACGGTCCTGCGTGGGCAAGGCGGGGTTGAAAATGACAGCCGCCCCAGCGGGTGAAGCGAGCGTGACCACTGCGTCACTCATCGTCTGTCACGGGGGTCGTGCGGTGAACTTTGGGTCTGCTTCTTTTCTTCCTCGTTCCCGTCATGGTGAATGGGTGTACATCAGTATTTTCTAAGTACTAATCCAACGCTTCCACAGCTCGAATCGATGTACATGAAAAATACAGCGACACGAGTCACGAATGTCCAGAACCTTGTGCGTGTGGTGTCCGGTGTGGTTTATACGGTGGCATGGCGGTGTCGCCTCGTGGTGTAAGTGGCTAGCGTGCCTGCTACGAATCTGCGGCCCTGGTTCGATCCCGGGCCAGGGCAAGCCGGTGACCAGCCTAGCCCAGCCTGTTCTTTCCTTGCCTTTCGGGGTTGATAATGGTACCTGGGTAACCTGGGGAAGGAACTGGAGGGGGTGGTAACCCGGGAGTCACACTATCCCTGTGTCCGGGGTAACGGGTCCCACCCCGCACAGGCTCTACTAAGAGGGCTAATGCCACGGAGATGAGCACCGCATGCACGCGCACTTAGCGTATGCTCCCCTCTTTACCTTTAGGGGCGGTGGCGGCGGCAGCTGGGTCACTGTGCGTTTCAGGACCGACAGTGCCCCGGTTGGCTACTGAAGTGTAGGGTCAGGTCGCCTCGGCGCTCCGGAGACCGTGAGGCCGACGAGGGGGGGAATTGACCAACTCAAAAGTAGCCACTCCTGTACTGCACCAAAGCATAACACACCGACAACTGTACACACACGAGTAGCACTGTAGCCCTAGCACCGTGATCCAAAGGGAAGCAGAAATTCCAGTGGTGCGAGCGAGGTGTGGCGCGAAGCTGAGGCCAAACAATGGCTGTCAGCGTTTTGTTTCCCATAAAAACTGTCCGTCCTATTTCATTAGTGACTCACTGCGCATGTTCGTTGTGTAAATGTGATCATCTAAGTCCGTGGGATCACAGACACACCACCACAAGTTAACTTTAAATAGGTTCTATTCGAGTGGTAGCAGTACAAATTACAGTGAAACAATAGGGAACGCCTTTACAAGCTCAAGGCGGGGTGTTCTTACTGCCCAGTGGCTACCCCTGGGGTTGCCAGGTGGCTGCTGCGGCGCACAAGGTTGCGAGGCTGCACCTCTAACTACCTATCCCACATAAAAAGTAAAAATTTTTACTCTTAGTGGTCCGTTGCAAAATTACGCCTTTTCTAATCTATCTATCTATCTATTCAGATAATATATATATATATATATGCTATAAAATAATATAAAGCCGAAAGGTGTGTCTGTTCTGTGTGTGCTGTTTGTGTGTGTGTGTGGTATAGGTTCCGCCCCACCGTGGCGAAATCCCCTCATATGGCACAGTTTGGAACCATGTTGACCAGGGAAGGTTTAAGCCCAGTTATAGGATGATCGATCACTTTTTTTTTTTCAGCAGCCTATTAGCGAGAAATTGGTGAAAAAAGTGGTTGCGAGAATTAGAAAAGAACTGCAACGTCCGAATGCCAGTGTCGCTGGGCAGTTTTAACTCACAATTTGGTGAAAAGGTTGGTCAACTTTGAATAAAAAATATGGGCTTATTCCAGTTGCACTTAAAAACACACAAGTATAATATTAAGAACGATTTTTCTTTCTATCTGTATACTGTTATAGAATCCCCTGATTCTGTAAAACAATGTATATAACCAAATACCAAGGAGTTATAGTTGAGGAGGCGAGGTAAATGCTAACTCTATGATATTAATATAGTCCATAACGAAAATGTTTAGAAGTTATCGTTACCTAGGCAAGTCATATTTTTCCTGTTGTTTATTGTGGTATCATCAGATAGAAACCCTGGAATGCAATGAGTCGACGCGTGAGTGTCAAGGTTTTGATTCAATCTCCCGCCACAATCTCCCCGCGCCCACTCCCCGCCGCGGCGTATCGCCTCCACAATTATAACCTACATTTGTCGCAGCAACACGCCGATTTCCGGCATCCTTATTCTTCGTTTTTCCAAAGGCATTGCTTATTGTATTTTGACAAGCGTTTGCCAGACGCAGCATGTAATGTCTTAGAAAAAGTGTGAACTCGCCCAAATTTTACATGCCACAAATTTCAGTAAAAAAAAATTTTAAGCCTTGCTCACGGGGGAGTAAATTTTTCATTAAATTGGGGGATTAAGAACGTTTCCCTCTAAGCTGTCATCCATAATTATAGAAAACAGAAGAAATATATTTTTTTGGTTTTTTAATGCGGTGCATCAAGTTTATCGCGAAATTATTTATGAAAAAAATTTAGTCCGGGGGGAAAACCAGTAGACCAACCTTTAGTTAAAACTCAGCGACCATGGCATTTCTCGAGTTTTCATTCTCTTAAATTTAGGAAACCTTGATGTAGGGTGTGGGAATGGGTGAGTGAATGGGTGGGGGTGATGGGGTTGGGGGTGGGGTGAGGGGGAGTGAAAGGGGGGGGATGATGGGTTGGGGGTTGAGGGGGAGGGTGGGGGGGGTGAGGGGAATATTTTGGGGGGGTGAGGGGAAAAGGGAGGGGGTGAAATGGGGGGTTGGTAAATGTTGGGGGGGGGTGGGTTGGGGGGTTAAATTAATGGGGGGGTTTTTTTCATAATTGGAAAAAGGGGTAGGGGGGTTTTGTTTTAAAAAAATTGGGGGAAAAAATTTTCCCCCCCTGAAAAATTTTGGTAAGGTGAGGAAGGTGGTGGCGTGTCTAACATTTCTACATCCTGACAGGAAAGCTAAAAGGGGGCTTCTGGAGGTTGTAGTGGTTGTAAGGGAAGGGAAAAAAAAGGTTTGGCAGTCCACCATACCCTCCTGCGGGAAAGCTAGAAAATTTCCCCTGGAGCGGTTTTGTTTTTAGTAATACTATTTATATAAATATTTATATTATTCTAATATATATATATTTGATATATATATATATCTATATTATATATATTATAATTTAGGGTGCCAATAGCGCATAGGGTAATTTTTCAAATTTAATATTTTTTCACGTACTTTTGTGGTATTCTGCTTTGTACTTAGAAACTGTCGTGTGCAAAGTTTCAGGCTAATCGGTTGATTTTTGAGGTGGCGGATCGATCTTGAACATTTCCTCTTTTCGCCCTCAGGTTTCATGACCACGGGGAAAGCAAACTGAAGTTTTGGCTTCTTGGCCATAGTGTTCCTCTATCACGGGAGCAAAACTTCCCGGGCCCGTGGAGACGTTTACGACGATTTTTCTACGCACAAAAGGAAGAGAAGAAGACGGTGCAGCAAGCGCAGCGGGAGGCTGCAAGGAGGTCCTCGACTTCTGGCCCACGAACTAGGATCCCCACCATCGCAGAAACTAGCGTGAGGGGAAGTTTAAACTGGACTTTTCGACGAGTGGAAGATCCTGAGCAAAAGCAAGAATAACTCTGGAGGTCACGCCTGCCGAAAAACAAGACCTTCCAAGAATTCTCCCAGACCTTTTGGACATCGCCCACTCCGACCCCCTCACTCTGATGACCATTCCTGAAGACAAGGAATTCCTTTCTTGCCCAGCGGGAGAAGGGGAGGCGGGTTCGATGGCTGGTCTGGACAAGAGCTGAAAGAATCGGTTTGCCGACGTGAAAGCTCTCTCTCAGGGTGTCGTCAACAGACGCCAAAAGAGAAGAGATGGTGGAGCTCGAGTCGCCCATCGTCTGAGTCATCAAGTCCAGCCAACGCTGGCCAACACATCGACTTCTTCTTCCGACGCCGGGGTTGCTTCTCCATCAAGCGATTGAGGACACGGGGCACGAAGTCCGCCCTATCCCCTGATCTCGTCGGAGCCCTTGACAGAAACTGGGGTCATAACCGCCAAGCCCTTCGAATTGTGGCGGCTAGGGCAAGTAGCTTGGGCCACGATCCACAAGAGCTTGTGGCTGAATCCCGAGTCCATTCGACAGGCAGAGCGAAGTACAGGTCCACTTTGGCGAAGGACATCAAAGAGATTTTCAGTCCTCTTACCCCTCTTACCGTTTCATTGGGACGGGAAGATCCTTCCCAGGACGATGGCACTCGCGCCGAAAGACTCGCCATCCTCGTCACAGGAGGAGTGGAGAAGCTCCTAGGAGTCCCGAAACTGACTCCGGAACTGGTGATGCCGCCGCTACAGCTGTGTTCGAGGCTCTAGAAGACGGGGGGTCCAGGAACGAGTCGTGGCGATGTGCTTCGACACAACCAGTGCCAACACTGGAGCCATCAATGGTGCATGCACCATCTTGCAACAGAAGATCGGCCGCCCCCTCGTTCACTTGCTTGCCGTCATCACGTCCACGAACTTGTCCTTAGAAGGCCTTTTCTACGTGTTTTGGGGTCATCTTCTGGTCCTGAGATCACCATCTTCTCTCGCTTCAAGGACTACTGGTCTTACATCAACCAGTCGGCAAAAAACCCCTCCCACCAACGAGATCTGCCGGAGACCCCGGGTCCCCAAAAGAGGGACGATCTCATTCAAGGTTTAAACGTCTGCTTCAGACAAAGCAGCCCCGTGACGACTAAAAGGAACTCGCTAGCTGAGCATCCTTTTCCTCGGCGGGGGCTCTTCCGAAGACCTCGATCCGTAGCCCCGGAGCGTTTTCATCGAGCGCGTTGAATGGCGCTATCATTTACGCTCTGAAGATGATCTGTTTCGGAGCAGCTGACGGGAGTCGTCACACCTCGAAAAAATGTCAGCCCTCCAGCGGTTCTCATCGTTCGCAACCGAGATCTACGTCCTGCGAGGGTTTTCGAATCGACGTTCCATCCTACGCTCCCGCCAACGATCTTAGATTCGCTAAGGACATCCTTCAGTACCACGACGAAAGTATTCGGGAAAGGGCCCGCTTCACCACTCTGAGCCGCCATTTCTGGTATTGAGCGAAGATCTCATTGGCCTGTCACTGTTTCGACTCACGTCTCCCTGTCTCCGACAAAAAAGCAATTGTACACAAGTACAGGCCATTCTCTACGATGAAGGAGCCGAGGAACCCGCCAAGCGAATAAACCTCCCATCATCACAAGTTCCTGCGGCAACACTGCCCTCCTTCGCCACGAAAAATTCCCTCCGCCTCTTCGAAGTCTTGATATCAAGACCGACTTCCTGTCCGCCAACCCTCGGAAGTGGCAGGAAGAGGAATCGAATCGAGGGACTTCGCGTCGTCAAAGACACAGCCGACGAGGAGTGGCGCTCATCCAGTTTCCCTTTACCTCCGGCTGACCAAAGACGAGAACAGCGGCCAGTTCCTCCTCCAAGTTGTGGAGGCCCATCGCCATCACAGCCCGGGACCTCGAAGGCTTTTCCCTTTTCCCCCGGGCCCAAGCCGGCCACAATGAGTGGGGTGGCTCCCCATGATAACCCCCCTCAAACCCAGGGGCTAATACTCACCAAAGAGGGGACCAGCAGCCCTGCTGGGGAAGGGATGTCCGGCTTGTCCGCTTTCAAGAGATGACCATCCCCTCCTTAATAGGCCAGTGCATAAGGGTAAATAACAAAGTTGTAATCCGCCCCCCCCTAAATATCAACCGATTGAGGTCAAACTTTGCATACGAATGGTTCTTGCATAAAATGCACCATTACACCAAGTAGGAAGAAAAATTCAAAACTTTTTTTTTTATTGGCCCCTATATTTTAATATATATAATATTTTATATATATATATATATATTATATATATATATATATATATATATAATAATATATATAATATATAATATATATATATATATATATTTATATATATATATTATATATATATATATATATTTTATATATATATAATATATATGCCTATAGCGCCTGTAGGCAGTGGTGACCCAGGCTCGGATGGTAGGCTCTGGAGGTTCACTTGAGGGCTCTGATGGTTGGTCCTCGCCCGTGGTGGCGCAGGCAGGATTCTTATAGTGACGCCTGTGATTAGAGGCTCATGCCGCCCCCTGTGTCCCTCCGATGCACTCTCAATCGAAGGTAGATTGATGGCAGGGCATGTGAGTGTTCTTAGGCCACTCGACGGTGCAGAAAGGTTTTGGGTTTCTTCGGGATCGAACTCGGGTCACCGAGAACGCCAGTCGGAGACGCTAGCGGCTAACCACTATATATAGACTATATATATTATATATTATAATTTTATAAAGATACTATATATATAAAATATATATATATATATATAATATATTATATTAGTATATATATATATATATATATATATATATATATATATATATATATATATATATATAATATATTATATTTTCCATATCTACCTACGTATTAATACATTCTTTTATATCTATATTTTAATATCTATAAAATATTATATATAATTAATCTTATAAGATATATATAAAAATATTCTATATATCTATATATCTATATATTATTATTCTATATATATTATATATATTCTATTATATTATATATACTTATATATATATATATATATATATATATATATATCATATATTATATTAATTTTTATATATAAAATTTTATTTTATAAGTATATATATAATATACTATTATATATTATTATATTCTTATAATTTTATATCTATATATATATTTTATATATTATATATATAATATATCTTATCATAATATTAGTTATATATATTATTTATAAAGATACTTTATAGTATATTATATAATCTATCATATAAATCTTATACTTCGAATATAATTTTCAAATTTACATCCCCCAAACCTCACTTGTTTCCAGAGTGGTTCCTTGGACCTGAGGAAACCACTTCGCCTCCAAAACCCTCCTGGCCCCAGCAGGTTGTTCTTGAACCTTTCTCTTGCACAGTCTTTTAGAGCCCCCTGAAACAGAAGTTTCTTCCCCACATGCGTACTTCCAGAAAAATTTGGTAAATAAGATAACTGTGTATTACAGACTCCTTCCAATTTTCAAGTATATTTTAAACCCAAGGTTAAAATGAATTTGGTTGATATACAACCTAAATTTCCAAAGGGAAAAAAACCTATTGTTTAGGTTGGTAATATATAGCATTGGTAAGTGTACACAATTTTTTTTTTTTTAAAATGTGTAACGTATTTTTTTTATCTAAGAAATGAAAAGGTAAAAAACTTTATGAAAGAAATGTTTCTACAGACACGTTTACCCTTTATAATACTCAAGTATATTGACCCCCCTTTAAAAGCATGTATTTTAAATTAATGTTTCTTACTATCAAAAACACCACTGGCTTCACTCTAATGCTTCTGAACAATGGGGGGGGGAAATGAAAAAAAACCCTCCCGTGAATTTATTTTTATATGAAACGCTAAAGTATGTACGTGAATGTTGTAAAATGAGAGTCGGGTCTGTAATTCATGTGATTTGCAAAAAAATATTTTCTTTTAAAAAACCCCCTTTCACGCCCAGATAAATCCTATACTATAAAAAATGGTCTTTTGTGGGGCCATAAATTACGAAAAATAACTGAATTACCAATTAGTTAGTCGACAAGGATTTGATATTATTAAAATAAATATTGCTTATATTCACTAAAAATCGTCTAATGGTAGCCAATTCTTGGGAAAAACGCTCTAGGGCTCAAGGGGTTAAAGGGGAGTACTTATAGACTTACATGAAAATACGAATGCACAAAAAAATCAACATTCGAGAGCTGTGGCACCATATCAATGGAAAGTCCAAGGAAAGATAAAAAGAGATAGAAAAGAAGAGAAAGAGTGAGTGGAATAAACGTTCCCAAAACATCGTGATCTACACTGGGGAAATCCTAAACAGTATTTTGAAAAGACTCTGATAAGAACTGTACTATATCATACATCTTCTGTTGTACTTATCAGATAATAAAGGTGGCCACTAGGCTTCTTCTTCTTCTTCTATATCTTCTTCATGTTTCGGGTATTCATTCTTACTATGCAGCTGCGTAAATTGTGCGACATTGATTTTGTCTTGATCTTTTTTTATATGTTAAAATCACTTCTGGAAGTTTAACAATACTTTTCTTCCCTCATAATAACCTGGTGGTAGTGGTGGTGGTGAAGGAGGAGGAAGAGGAGGAAAAATTGTAAGAAGAGGAGTAGGAGCTGTACTGGGGAAATAATCACAATAACGATGATAACATATAATAACGATGTTAGCAACAACAATAATTATGATAATAATATTAATAACAATAATAAAATGATGATGATAATAATAACCATAGGATAATGATGATTGTGGATATGTGATTACACCAAACAGTCACACACATATTTGCATGCTTCTCATGCACATACATGTCATAGGTTATGTAGCATCACTGTACGTGACACGGCAACAGCGCGCGCCCTGCGAGGCCGTTATAACTTTAGTCAATCAACACCCTGTGCTCAGGCCGAGAAGGCTGACTCCTCGTCAGCGGCGCCTTACACGTTTGTTTGTATACCAGAATAAAGGACTTACAGGAGCTTTGGCCTCTCCCTCCGTAAACGTATTTATCCGGCCACCACTTGCAAAAGGGCCAGCTCTATGGCGCAGTGCGAACTCTGGTTTTGAAACAAACAGAGTGTGTAGATAGGGTGTTGACTCCCGCCATTCTCAACAACACCACGCCGCTCGTCGCCACAAGGCAACTCTTCACCACGACACCACGCTCTCCCCCCTGGATTAATTCGTCTTCAGAGACTCGTGCTCGTGTGCCTGTGGATATACTGTATATACAGCGCGTGGATTGTGTATGGCGGTAGGGTTCATCAGTGTTACTTAAGTGCTCCGTGGAGTGGGTATAGTGGCGTGTCCTTTGTACTGGGGTACGTGCCGCCACTTCCCCGCTAGCCTGCCTTGTGACCTTGAAAACAGGTGCACAGCAAGCAGCCCGGTACCCCCCCTCTCTACCGCTCTCCACGCCACCCACACACACACACACTCAACCCACATTATTTTTCGGAAGCTTCCACGCTATTAGCGTACTGGTTATATATTATATGTATGTGTTAATCGATACTAAAACAGGATGTCTGAGTGTCTGTGTGTCTTGGACCGGCGCCTGCCGGATGCTGAGTTACTGACACCTTTTGATGACATTATGCTGACCCAAGCAGCCACCCCATCCCATCATGATGACGTGGATAGCCTGGTCTTGGGAAGCACGACGTAAACACCTCACTCACCGGCTCACCGGAACCACAGCTTCCGGGCAGCTTTCCTCATATGCTGCAACTAAGCCGGAGAGGAGACAGAACTACAGAGGGCTAGAGGAGACGCGTTACAGGGCGCTCCAACTCACGACACACCTGCCTGTGTGTACCCCACACCTGGGGGTGTGAGAGTGCCTTGTCACGACATTAACTGTTCTGGCTCTGTCTATTAGACATTAGTTTCATTGGCCGTTGTAAAGAACCCCGTGACATTATTATTGTATAAACTTCACAAGTGTACATATATATATAATATATATATCGTTTGTAGTATATTGTCTTACTCGAATCCTTTGGCACTAAAAGAATACTTATAAATTACCTAAAGAACCGCTCGACCACGAATAGCCATATACCACTTTATTGATGTGTACCTCTGGGCAACGAAGCAAGTTTCCTGCCCGTCAAGAGGGCATCATCCGGCAATCACCCTTACAGGTTAGTAACCAGTATCAACATGGTGTGATCCCGTTACCAGTAAAATAACCATACTAAAAAGGGTAACAACGCACGGTGGAGTTTACTCGTAGTGTCTTGTGTCTCTCAACATGTCATTCCTCACGGCGTCACTCGATGAGTGGGTCTGATTCTGAAGAAGAGGAAGAAATCGCCTCCCCCCCCCTGGGAACCCCTTGAGGGCATCGACTCCCCACCATCAGCGCCACCGTCCCCAACCCAGCCGAGCGCGGAGCCTCCCGGAGATGCCATATCATCTCTTCTCCAATACCTGGAAGATTCCCGCTTATCCGAGAACACTCGTCGTTTACAAGAGGACGAGAAGAGATTTAAGCGTGAAGAGGAGAGACGTCGACGTGACTATGAGGCCAGGAGGAAGGATCGGAAGACGCGCGTTTCCAAGTTCTTGTGAAACTGCTGTCTCCAACACAGCCTCCAGCTGGCGCGCGGCACATTCCTGCCCCCCCAGCCTCCCCCGAAGCTGATGCGCGGGCCCTACTTGTCGCCTCCTGTCACGGCTCCTGCGACGACCACTACTGCTCCGCCCGTCGCTTCTCCTCCTGTGGCTGCTACGCCTACTTTCGGCGCCTTCTGCAGGCAAGCACGTGGCTCACAGCCCCCCGACGTTACTTGCTGATTACTCTTTTCAAGTGTTCCGGCAATGGCGTCGACTTTTGGGAAGATTTCTCCACCATGCTGGATTTACAGAAACTGCCACGACAGAAGCAACTCATATAACTACGGATGTCGGTGTCACTTGACGTGCAAAGGATCCTAGAGCATACTCTAGGGATCGCACCAGACACTTCCTTGACTGTGACAGAGGTCTTGGACACTCTACAGTCTTACTTCAAGAGCCAACGCAATGAAGCGCTCTGCCGCCGTGAACTCCTGTGTTGTAAACAGGCGGGCGGCGAGTCATTCTCCGATTTCTATGTGCGATTGAAGAAACTGGCAGAGGAGGTCGACTTGTGCACTGGTAATGCTAGGACTTGCGCGGAGATCCAGCTGAAGATGGTGTTACTCATGGGCGTGAGAGATGAAGAGCTGATTCAACGCCTTATCTCCCTCGACACAGGCGCCTCTCTCCACGACGTGGTCACCTGTTGTCGCTCATTCGAAGCCACCCGCAATACAGCCTCCGCTATTCACTCGTCACCAAGCCAACTGCGCGCCATGTCTACCTACAAGAAAGGCAGACGCCGCGACAAGACGCCTCATTCACCCCAAATGCCACCTTCAGGTTATCGCGGGAAGACTCAACATAGAACAGCGGTTCCTAGCCCTGCTCACCCCTGCCAGTCTTGTGCGCGTCGACACGGCCCGAAGTGCCCGGCCGGCGCTGCCTCCTGCTACAACTGCGGGCGCCAAGGTCATTGGGCGGGGACTGACAAGTGTCCCGCTAAAACAGCCCAATGTCGCCTCTGCACCAGGACTGGCCACTACGACAGGTTCTGCCGCAACACGTCTAGTCACGATGGTCAGGGTGGCGCGTTAAACGTTGGTCGCGCATCACCCACTTCAAGACGTAAATACAGCAACTGTCGTAGCGTAACAGATGTCTCACCTTCAAGTGCCATGACTCCCACCCCGGTCTGTGTTCACCTGGTGTACGGCGAGTCTACTTCGAGGCTCCAGATGTTACCAGATACAGGCGCCGACGTCACTGTCATCGGCACAAGACACCTGCAAATGCTTCACATCCCCTTCAGCAGCCTACAGCCTCTACCGTCCACTACTACGCTGACGGCGGATGGGTCAGAAATGGCACCTGCTGTGGGATGCTTTTATGCAACTTTACGGCTCCACGGGAAATCTTGTACTGCCAAGATACAGGTGCACGAGGGTATTCAGACGCCTCTCCTCTCCTACAGTCACTGCATGGAGCTGGCTATCATTTCACCTGCCTTCCCGAAGCCACTATTGGAAGTAAAGCACGTCAACAGATGCGCTGAGATGACTCTCCCTCCTCACGCGTCCCCTTCTGCTGCACGGGCGCACTTCCTGCGCGAGTTCCCGGACGTGTTACTCTCCAAGGCGGATCTTAAGACGGCTCCTCTGAAGCCCATGGTGGGTAAACCCATGAGGATTCATGTGAAGGAGGGAGCCGTACCGTTCGCCATTCACACACCGAGGCAGGTTCCCTTCGCTTTCCAGCGTCAAGTTCAGGAGGAACTTGAGTCCATGACACGTCAGGGGATCATCAAGCCTGCCGGTGACGACCCTTCAGAGTGGTGTCACCCGCTAGTCGTCGTGGCTAAAGATAAAGGGGTGAGAATCACGGTTGACTTGACGAAGCTCAACTCTCAAGTAGCCCGCCCGACACATCCTGCCCCAACTCCATTCGCCGCCGTCCACAGTGTCAACCCGTCAGCGCGTTACTTCACCACAGCGGACGGCTTGTGCGGGTACTGGCAGTTGGAACTACACGAGGACGACCAACACCTAACAATCTTTATCACACCATACGGCCGCTTTCAACACTGCAGAGCTCCCATGGGTTTCTTGGCTACCGGTGACGCTTATTGTCTTCGCGGTGACCTGGCCCTGCAGGGTATAGAATGTAGAGTGGGAGGGGAGGCGGTAGCGGAGTGGTTAGCGTCTCCGACTGGCGTTCTCGGTGACCCGAGTTCGATCTCCGAAGAAAACCAAAATCTTTCTGCACCGTCGAGTGGCCTAAGAACACCCACATGCCCTGCCCATCAACTCTACCTTCGATTGCGAGTGCATCGGAGGACACAGGGGGGCGGCATGAGCCTCACAGGCGTCACTATAAGAATCCTGCCTGCGCCACCACGGGCGAGGACCAACCATCAGAGCCCTCAAGTGAACCTCCAGAGCCTACCATCCGAGCCCTGGGTCACCACTGCCTACAGGCGCTATAGGTACAAATGTAAAAAAAAAAAAAAAAAAAAAAAAAAAAAAAAAAAAAAAAAAAAAAAAAAACTGTGTTAAGGGGAGCGTCACACGAATATTTCCGAAAAAAATCTAAATATTCGAGAAAAAAAATTCATGCGTAGTTGAACACTTGAGCAAGCTTGTGACAAAGTATTTTTTTTTAAACCAGAAAAAATGAAAGAGTTATGGCTGATTTTTTCCCCACCCCTCCCCCCCGAAAAATATCCGTACAATTTTTTTTATGATATTCACTGGCATAGGCAAACTGGCACCTCTCAGTCCCTCTCTGTGAGACAGAGGGTCGTCTCAAGGCCTCAGTAGTGAGGGAGTAGAGGGAGAAGCCGGGTGTCGCTGCTCATCTCTCAGCCTTCCACCATTCCTGCTCCCTCCAAACCATTTACCATTTATTCAGCGCAGGATTGATCTACCTCACGCTCTCTACCTCCTTCACCACCATACCGAGGACATCAAGGCATAAAGTGGCTCAGAGAGAGAGAATGCTGGCTGTAGTTCAGCAAACTGTCCATGCGCGTCTGACAGCTAGCACCCTTTTGTGACTAGTACCTTTTGCAAAAGGGGGGACCAGATACCACCTATGTCATATAGCACTTCAAAAGTGATAGAGAGCGTGGCTGAGAGAGTAAACAAACAAACCAGCATCTGCTCAGATTCATTGAGCCTCAAGGTTTAAAGGGCGCGTTGTTTAAACCTCTCTACTGAAAAATTTGCTTTTTCCAGTATTCCTTTAATAACTTCGCCACTATTGTACCAAATTTAATAAACAATATATCATTGGAAAGAGAAATAAAGATGTGATGTTCTCATCCTTGTTTTTTTTCAATTTGGGTAAATATTTGTAAATAATAGCAAATACATTTACGCGAAAACAAAAAAATGCTAAACACTTAAGAAGAATGAAAT
>JACEEZ010012615.1:657291-674791 GCA_016584305.1 Chionoecetes opilio | reverse complement strand
CTCGCTTCACCCACCCCGCAGAATCCAGATATGCACCAATAGAGGGGGAAGCCCTGGCTGTAGCAGATGCCCTGGACAAAGCCCGATTTTTTGTACTGGGCTGCGAGAGGCTCACCATTGCAATTGACCACAAACCCTTGCTAAAGGTCTTTGGTGATCGATCTCTAGAGGACATCCCCAACGCACGCCTCCGTAACCTTAAAGAAAAAACATTGAGGTACAGGTTCCAGATGGTCCACATCCCTGGGGTAAAAAACATATTAGCAGATTCAGTGTCAAGACACCCCAGTGGTTCTTAGGTGCCGGAAAAATTGCAACTCCGCGACGACATTGCATCCATCAAAATCACCTCACCATTGATTGAACCTTCATTCCTAGCCGGTATACGGGCAGTGGGCACCAGTTATAATAGTGAAATTGATGATGGCCTCCACCAGACAGCAGCCCTTGCCTTATAATGTGTGGCTATCACATGGGAGAAAGTCCGCGAAGCAACTGCAAGTGATGAAAACATGAACGCGCTTTTACAACTGATTGAGCAAGGCTTTCCCTCCTTCCGCCATGAACTACCGGTAAACCTGCACGAATACCACCAGTTTCGTGATGACCTGTACACAGTGGATGGTGTTGTTATCTACAAGGACCGAGTCGTCATACCCCCTTGCCTGCGCAACACAGTACTCCAGACTCTACACTCGGCCCACCAAGGAGTCACATCAATGATGTCAAGGGCAGAATCATCCGTCTTCTGGCCGGGTATCACCCCTGCCATCAAAGATGTCCGTGCGAAATGCAGCCATTGCAACAGAATGTCTCCCTCCCAGCCAAGTGCACCCCCGATGCCAACCACTGCCCCTCTATATCCCTTCCAGTGCATATGCGCCGACTATTTCCAATACGAAAGACGCAGCTACTTAATCATCGTGGACCGCTATTCCAACTGGCCCATAATCGAAGCTACAAGTGGCCACGAGGGGCCGCTCCAATCAACTGCCTGTGACATACCTTTGTGACCATTGGAATTCCAGATAAATTGGCAAGCGATGGAGGACCTGAGTTCACTGCATCATCTACGAAGGCATTCCTCCAAAATTGGGGTGTCCACCATCGCCTCAGTTCCGTTGCCTTTCCCCACTCTAAGTGCAGGTCAGAAGTAGGTGTAAAAACTGTCAAGCGTCTTATCACTAGCAATACGGGACCACGTGGTGAACTGAACACAGATGCCTTGCAGCGTGCCATCCTGCAATACCGCAACACCCCGGACCCTGAGACAAAGATATCGCCCGCTATGTGCATCTTTGGTCGGCCAATAAAGGACTTCATCCTCATATTGCCTGGGCGATACAGACCTCACCCCACTTGGCGAGAGACATTGGAACAAAGGGAAGAGGGACTCAGAAATCGACACATGAAAATGGCTGAGAGATGGACCGAGCACACAAAACGCCTACCCCCTTGCAAAGTTGGTAACCATGTACGCTTACAGAATCAGACAGGCCCACGCCCAAACCGATGGGACAAGACAGGAGTTGTGGTTGAAATAAGACAGTTCGACCAATACGTTGTTCGTGTTGATGGTTCGGGACGTGTTACACTCAGAAACAGAAAATTCCTTCGCCTATATGAACCAGTGGTCCCATCAAGACAGCGACTAAGGAACATTGAAGAGGACCTACGTCTTGTGACACCCCGCCCCGGGTCATCACCGTCAACTTTCACTGGTCCACCCAGCACTCCGACGGACAGGATCAATCAGACTCCACAACCCCCACCAGCAGCAGGGGTGACTCCGTCTCCGCATGGTCGCCCTCCAACAACAGTTGTGCCCCTTGGCAACACCCAATCTACAAAACAGCAGCAAGACATGCCGCTAACCCCCAGCGATGCCAGTGAAGAAGCATCCGGGCCGGTAGATGTAGATGACCATACTCGGCAGTAATCGTCGACCCAAGCCGAGCCCCAGAGAACCCGCCGTCCCCCCATATGGCACAAGGACTATATTATGTAACTCTTTATCCAGTCTTCATTCAGGGCCTAAAGACTTGGGGGAGGTAGAGCATATTGATATAGAACTCCCTATACCGTCTTCTGTTATCCACCGGAGAGAGAGCACACGGCGCCACTCAGGGAATAAGCGACGTCAATACACATAGCCGCCCCTAGCGCTCCAGCAGCCACGTGCAGTTAACACTATACAATAGGTACGTTAATGTGAAGACAATAAAGGATGTATTATGTTCATGGTCATATTACGGTTACTATATGTTATGGGCATTGTCTAATGAATGTATTCTGTTAGTCCAGTCGTGAACATTGTCATCATGGAATAAACCTCATGAACACGACAAACGGTTTCAATACCTATTTAATTAAGAGTTAAATTTCTGTAAAAAAAAAATATATTTTTTGTTGCAGTTATGTATCGAGCGATGGATCTGAAAATGAGCTAGGATTATTTCGGCATTGGCATACTTTTGACATAAAAAAAATCATGACAATCCACCGGTAATTAAGAAATGGTGTGACGCTCCCCTTAAGGTGGTTGACGATATTCTCCTCTTCGACGACGACTTCCCCACGCATCTCCAACGTATTCACCAGATGCTCACTAGATGTCGCAAGTACGGGATCACACTTAACAAGGACAAGTTTGTGGTCGCCGCGCCTAGTGTGAGCTTCTGCGGGTATAACCTCTCAGCTGAGGGCGTGGCCGCGGACGAGGACAGAGTCAGTGCCATCCGGGACTTCGCGACTCCCGCTAACTTGACTGACCTCCGCTCATTCATGGGCCTGGTGAACCAGCTGTCAGAGTTCACCCCAGCCATCGCCGCTGCCACCCCCAGCCACTTCGCCCCCTGATGAGCCCGAAAAGAACGTTTACGTGGACACCTGATCACGACGAAGCCTTCAGTCGACTCAAGACGGCGCTGCTTCGACCGCCGATTCTCGCTCACTTTGACCCAGCACTTCCAGTTATTCTTCAAACTGACGCCTCTCGCCTCTACGGGTTTGGTTACGCCCTTCTGCAAGACCATGGCCAGGGACGCACATGCCTCGTTCAGTGTGGCTCACGATTCCTCGCCGACGCCGAGACCCGCTACGCCACCATTGAACTCGAGCTGCTCGCCGCCGCCTGGGCTATGTCGAAGTGCAGACCTTACTTGATAGGCCTACAGAGCTTCACGTTGATGACGGACCACCGACCCCTGATCCCGATTCTCAACCACTACACCTTGGACGCGGTTGAGAATCCTCGCTTCCAACGCCTCAATGAGAAGGGCTAGCCCTACCTGTTCACGGCCGTGTGGCGTGCTGGGAAGCAGCTTTGCATCCCCGATGCCCTGTCACAAGCCCCAGTTAGCCACCTCACGCCAGAGGACGAGATGGTGTGCGCCGTAGCCGCAACACACCTCAAGAGCGTCGTGTCCCTTAACGCCATCAACCAAGATCAAGATCCTTCACACCTCGATCCGTTGCATCGAGACGCCGATAGGACGATACAGAAACTCCGAGCCGCAGCAGCGACGGACCCGTCGTACACCCGCCTACGGGACTGCGTGACGTCAGGATACCCTCCTAATCGGTACACTCTGCACAGCTCTCTACTCCCCTACTGGAAATTCCGTGACTGCCTGTACGCAGACGGGGAGCTAGTCCTGTATGGCCAGAGAATTGTGGTTCCTGCAACCCACCGCCGCCGCACCCTTGCTCGGCTGCACGACAGTCACCGAGGTGTTGCAGCCACGAAGCGCCGGGCACAGCAGACTGTCTTCTGGCCAGGTATCGATGCCGACATTACAAGCACCGTGCAAGCCTGCGAGCCATGCCAGATCTTACAGCCCAGTCAGCAACAGGAACCACTACTGTGCGACGACCACCCCTCCAGGCCTTTCGAGTCCGTCTCCGCAGACTTTTTCTCGGTCGCCGGGAAGTCGTTCCTGGTTATCGCGGACAGACTCTCCGGGTGGCCGGTGGTCGTCCCCTGCGGGGCCGATACTACCGCCACGCACACCATACGGCTCTTCTGCCGGTACTTCCGGGAAGTTGGTGTCCCGCTCCGCCTCAGGACTGACGGCGGGCCCCAATTCACCAGCACTGACTTCTGGAACTTCATGGAGCGCTGGGGTGTCCACCACGCGGTATCTTCGCCGCATTACCCCCAGTCTAATGGCCACGCCGAGGCGGCCGTCAAGTCACTGAAACACCTCATCCTCAAGACGGCGCCCTCCGGCAACATCGACAGTGAAGACTTCGACAGGGGTCTCCTGGAGCTTCGCAACACTCCTAACTTCACGGGGCGTTCACCTGTAATGACACTGTATGGCCATCCACTCCGCTCCTGTGTCCCTGCCCATCCTGAGTCCTTCTCGGAGGAGTGGCAGGCCCGCACAGAGGATTGTAATCGCCGAGCTGTCGCCCGCGCTGAGCAGGTCAAGGCTCAGTACGACCAGCACGCTCGCCACCTGCCTATGGCTGTGTGTCGGCCGGACCGTCCGTATTCAGGACCCGACATCACACCGCTGGGACAAGGTCGGGGTTGTTATGGGCTGCGGCAAGACCAGGGACTACGAGGTGCGTCTTCCTATTGGGCGTGTCTGGTGGCGAAACCGTCGTTTCCTCCGACCCGTTCCAACCCCTAGTGATGACCCCCTCCTCCACATCCCTGTGTTCCATTGCTCGAACGAGAAAATCACGTCCCCTTTAATTCACTCCCCAGTGGCCCCACGCCGCTCTAAGAGGCTCATGCAAAAAAGAGTCCGCTTGAGACAGAGCTACGAGCGTGAGGGGGCGAGGGAGGTGTGGATATGTGATTACACCAAACAGATACACACATATTTGCATGCTTCTCATACACATACATGTCATAGGTTAGGTAGCATCACTGTACGTGACACGGCAACAGCGCGCGCCCTGCGAGGCCGTTATAACTTTAGTCAACACCCTGTGTTCAGACCGAGAAGGCTGACTCCTCGTCAGCGGCCCTTACACGTTTGTATACCAGAATAAAGGACTTACAGGAGCTTTGGCCTCTCCCTCCGAAATCCTATTTATCCGGCCACCATTTGCAAAAGGGCCAGCTCTAATGATAACAATAATAAGAATAAGAAGAAGGAGAGAAAGAAGAAAGATGAGGAGGAGCAGTAAGAGAAAGAAGAAAAAGAAGAGAAGGAAGAAAAAGTTAAAATGTGGGATACAATAATTCTCTTCTTTTTTGTTCTCTCTCTCTCTCTCTCTCTCTCTCTCTCTCTCTCTCTCTCTCTCTCTCTCTCTCTCTCTCTCTCTCTCTCTCTCTCTCTCTCTCTCTCTCTCTCTCTCTCTCTCTCTCCCTCCTGCCCCCACTTGTGGAGAGGATTCATGCCAATGTGACATATTTCTCTGTCAAGTGTCTCCACTCCCCCTACTAGACGGGTCAATATATCGTTGAACCCCCAACAAATTGATACAAAATGTTTTTCAACGGATTCTATTACAACTGAATATGCTTAATAACATACTAAAAATCTAGTGAAATCCTGCTTTCAGAAATGTATTGTTTTCAAGATGGCGTCCGACATGTCTACTGGGAGTTTACGGTGGCTGTATCTCAATGGGTATTCAATCTAGAAAGCTGATTTTGGTGTCTAACCCTAGATTTAAGGGGTCAAGGAGTTTAACAAAAGGGGTTAAAATGTCATTGGTAGATTATTTATATAAAAATAATAATAAAGCATAGTCTATAGCTGATTTAACATCAGGTAATGAGTAAGAAATATGGCTTTAATTGGATTCTAAGCAAAAAAACGTTTGCCTGGGTTGCCCCAGTTCAGGTGAACTCATCATCATCTTCTGACTCCTCTGGAAGAATACTATTGTGTGGATTGTTGCATTCTTCTAGCTGGCACAGTCCACAGACAGTAGTGCATGGCCGTCCTTGTCTTCTACACGAACATCGGACTGTCTTACAAGCAGTTGAACAGTTGCAGTGAATGACTTTCAAGAGACTGTCTGGAGCAGCATTCATTCTTGACATGAGTGGGACAAACTGATTATTTTGTAGACTCCATCCCCAGTTTATGACATCCATACCCACTTCGTTTCCCATCCATACCATGATCTGATAGTATGTCCTGCGAGAGTGGAGTTTGGTAGCGGATTCAGTCGGAGGTAGACGTCCAGGCGTTATAAACGATGAAGCAGAGACAACCTTCCTGCTGAAGGCATTATATCGCCTTTTAGCAAGATAATCTGTGCATTTACCACCAAATAGGATAGCCATTACTTGGCAACCAAGGTCATCGATCACCTCTGTGGTCTGATTTGGGGTGGTGAATGCCTTGGCACAAAACTGAAGGACAGTATTTCCCCTTATAAGCTTATGGAAAGCAGTCTTTTTGCTGATACCGAAAATCCGAAAGGTCGTGTCACATCCAGTAATGGCATGGATGAACACCAACTGACACCATATATCTTGCCCAAGGATTTGTTTAAGAAGGGTGATGTCATAAACTTTACAACTGCCATCTTCTTTTGACTTGTCAGATCTGAAATATAGACCCTTACTATCCCCATGTGCATAGTGAAGAAGTAAGACAAGTAGATCAGTGACTTCTCCAATCAACGTAGTGGTGTGACGAAGAGACATCTCAACTGCAGCCTTTACTATGTCGACATCAGCGTCACCAAGTGCGTTGATGACAGTACAACCACGTTCTCTCAGTTCATCACTTATCATGCATATCAGCCTCTGTTTATTAACATCTACTGACAGGAACTCCACCTTCTTACCAGAGAATATTGTCTCAGCAGTGAAGCTGATAACAGGATTAATATTGTGCCTCCTTCTCTGATGTGTGTTATCCTTAATGGTCGGCCCTCCATCATAGCCATCAAAGACAACAGTCGAACCTGAACCATAATGCCGGATGGTGAAATCAGCATATGATTGTGCTAGTTTACCAAAGCTTTCTCCATGCTGCCATGGTACTCAGTGAAGGAGAGAACCGCCATCAAGGACATAGTACTCTGTTTTTGGTTCTGACTGTAGGATTGCATCTCCTGCTTCCTCAGTTATTGTGTGCACTAATTATGGCTTATTAGCTTTTCGTAAAATGTTTGGGGCTTCAAAAAGGGCAGGAGGGAAAGGGCTGAGCTCGTAACACATAACGTCTTCCAATGATAGTTCCTCAGTTTGAGAAACTACCATGAAACGTTGAAAAAGAAGGGTAGAGTCAGTGGTTCGATCAGGAGCAACCTTGATAGCAGATTTCTGTCCAAGTGTTATGGCTTTATCCTTCCTAGTGAACGAGAATTTGAAGGCAGGCTGTCCGATCATTTTCTGCATTATCTTGCATCCAACAGATTCGTATTCATGCACATTCACGCCCTCCTCAGCCACAACACCAGTGACAATATTTTCAATGAAGAGTCTGGTGAAAAAAGTTATATGGAAAGTTTTGAACTGATCTCCTCCAGATCAGCAGCATGCCCTTTCATCATTGCCTCTGTCAACTCCTTGTGCTGTTCAGATGTCATATATGACAGGTTTGTGAACTCTTGCATTGCGATGTTGTACTCTGCTGTAATTGGGCTTGACATGGTCCAGAGGGCCCTCTGATTTTCAGACATTCCACTTCCATGTGTCCTACCGCCACTGGTAAAAGACCACTGGCCGTTCACCACTCGGCCCATCACCCCATAACAAACTCATAATAAACTCACCACGAGGGTAGGAGATTGTTTTATGGCCTAATTTCATTTGTATACTTGCCCTGTTCAGTTCTTGAGTCAGAAAACATCATATATACTCAATTTATGAGTATTTTTATGTATATTGCGTGCTCTACGCCACCCCTACCGTGGTCGCTATGTTTTGACAGCTTAACGTCTTTAAGTACGTCATCAATCTGCCCGCAGAATGCCAAAAGTTGCCCAAAACAGCTGTTGGAAGTCGCTAGGTCGTGAAGACCGGAAGTTAGCCTCTCTGAATGTAGCCCCTGTGGAGGATGAATCACAACCAGCATTCATCGAGGTTTAGGCAAAGAATAATTGGTATATAAGGAAACGTAGATGTAGGTACACGTAGCCTACACACAGGTCCATGAAAGCATTAAGCATCCTCGACGCACATCGTGAAATGGCTGTGTAGTAAATAGATATTCAAACAACATTTTCATAGCGCCCTAAACATTTCAGTTTGATATCATGCAAGTCCATCTATAAGTTAGAAAACAATGCTAGGCCATTCTAAGAGCTCAAAACAATTAGATATCGATGTGTAATACAGACAATCACGCTACTACTCTTTGCTGTGCCTTCAATAATGTCAACTTTAACTAAACGATATTTAGTCCTTGAGCCAGACCAAAAGTAATGCTCCGGCGGGGGGAGTAATTCTCATTATGATTTCCCCCCGCTTTCATTATGATTATGATTTGATTATGATAGCCAACTTTCCAACGTCAATCATTCTGACTCGAACCTTTGTTCCTCGTCTGATGAAGAGCTGACTATCGATGGTTCTGCTGAGTTGAACAAAGTTGGCTGCGGTATTGGGGTCTGGAGTTTGCAGTGCATTGCCAGGGCTTCATGCATGGAGCGGGTGTGACACTGTTAGTGCTCTGGCTAGCCAAGGAAAGATAAAGGCTTTGAAGCTTGTGCAAGCGAATGATCTGTATCTTCAAGCATTCACAGATCTGGGATCTTCGTGGAATGTACCAACAGACGTCTTCAATAGCATTCAGGCCTTCACGTGTCAGCTGTACGCCAGGAACACGAAGATTGTCGGTGCTAATTCACTCCGTTATCACATGTTCTGTGCAAAGAAGGGCCAGATCGAATCTGGACAATTGCCGCCTTGTGAAGACTCCTTGATGCAGCATACGCTTAGGGTCAACTATCAGGCGGCTATCTGGCGACGCAGCCTTGAAAACCTGCCAGACGTCCCAGCACCATCAGCAGGACATGGCTGGGAACTCGATGATGGCGGTTCGCTCAAAATCCGATGGATGGCGGGTCTACCAGCTCCAGATGTCGTCTTGAATCTCATCTCATGCACATGCAGAAGGACGTGTCGACCGTCAGATTGCTCCTGCATACTGAATGGGTTGAAGTGCACTGTTGTGTGTAAGCTGCAGGGATGCTCCAACATGGTGCAGGATGATGCTATCGTGGTTCAGGATGCCAATGACTCTGATGGCGACTCTGATGATTAACTTTGTGTGCACTGTATATTGTATAGCATACGTTGTTCTCTATTATAATGCAGGCCAAATTGCCTGAAAATCTTTATAGACAGATAAACGGTTTAGCAAAATGTATAATTTGGAAGATCATACCGGTGTTATTTGACTAAAACATGACATGTTCAATGATACCTCCGCTTGCTTATTAGGAATATACATCGTATGGTGTTAAAATCAGCTCCATACGTCTTTCCAAACTCTAGTAATGAATAATTAATATAATTGGCGGCCATTTTGAAATCCAAGATGGCCACCAAAGTGCAGATTTCCTATGTAACAATTTCCGCCTGCTTATTAGATATCGTATGGTGTTAAAATCCTCTCCGTACGACATTCCTAACTTGCGTTATCGTCAGAATAGATAATGCCAGCGGCGGCCTAAGTCATTTTATGCCTCTTTACATATATTTGTTGTAAACTCGTGGTGGATGATATGTTGTACTTGTTGAGTTATTTTTATAGACAGATAAACGGTGTAGCAAAATGCATAATTTGGAAAATCATACCAGTGTTGTTTCACTAAAAAAAGTACAAGTCTAATAATAAAATATTGAAAAATATATGATTTTTTTTCGATAATTGATTTTTATAATAATTAATCTATAACAAAATGCTTCATATTATTTTTTATTTAGACGGTACACATTGGACGTATATTTAGTCGTCAACCGCACATCGATAGCTAGTATAGAAGTCCAGATACACGTGCAACAATGTACCCCACCAAATGGGCATTTTCGCGCTGGGTGGTTTCAAAGATGGCGTCCATCCGGGCACTAAGCTACCGTTCTCAGATGTCCATCATGCATTTTCTGATACCTGAGATATTGCCCTAATGGAAAATCATAATGAGAATTACTCCCCCCGCCGGAGCATTCACTTCAAAATATGGCCGGTTGGCTCAAGGACTAATTCCTTGAGCCTCGGTAAGAGGTAATGAAGTGTACGACACTTTTACTCCCGGCAACATCTAGAAAGGGCTTTGGCAGCGCTACAATCGTATTTTGTGATGGCAAGCAAGGGCGGAGCTTAAAAGAGTATAATAATCCACTACCGTAGATAACAGTAAAGTCGCCACCTGCAGTGATGTCGCCAGCCGCCAAATATTACGAATTATAGCATCACTACTGATTTTTATGTGCCACTGAAGATGATACACAGTAGTTTATATCATGACTGTATAGTCTACTCTGTTTCAGCGTTGTTTTATGCTTTGTATCTGCAAGTATAGACGGTTTCAAATTTCACTACGCGTTTTTTTTTCGGGCGACGACGACAACGGTACGACACTCAGTAAATAAACACTAGATGGCAACTCTACTGTTGGTAGCCACTTTGTAGATATTTTTGTAATTTGTTCATTTATAGCCATATGACACAGATGAAGACACAAAATGACACAGACTCTCCAGATAGCCCCTTCTAACTTTCCTGAAATCATAGATGTAGAAATGTAAGTATTAACGCCACCACACGTATGTAAACAGAAAAAAAAGCTGTCCTGGCGACTTAACTGTTATCTACGGTAGTTTGGCCGCCACAAAATACGCCTTAAGTATTAACGCCCCCAGACGTCTGTACATCGAGAAAAAAAACGTTGTCCTGGCGACTTTAGTGTTATCTACGGTAGTTTTGCTTCCCTCCCAACATATTACGTGTATGGGAGAACACCGGACCAAAGGCTTCACCGACAGCTTCCGCTGGATGACTGAAAACTCAAGCTCAATCTCAAGCTCTGGTAAAATCGTCGACTTACACCTTCATCAACTCGGCCTAATTTCAGTGTTTTGCAGGTAAATAATGTGTTAATCTGTGGTTATAGTGCTATTATTTTGCTTTCTAAACAAAAGATACATTGAACTAGGTATATCTGGGGAAGGATTGGTGATAATAGATAACTATATTTATTCGACTTCCTGGGACGTAAACAACATGACTACCAAAGAGGACATGACCGCCAGCCCTCCGTTCATTTACCTCGCTCAACACGATTATATGTCTTTCCATCTGTTATATACAAAAAAAAACCACCTGCCATGACAGAAGGAACTGTTGATGAAACAGTTTCAATGGTTGGTGTAGGCAGTTATGGGGTAACTCGTTGCATCTGGAAGGGAAGGGATGGATGAACCAAAGAAGAACTACCACCGTAGATAACACTATAGTCGCCAGTCACTTGCCACTGCACTAATGTTGCCAGGCACATTATATTACGAATTTTAGCATCCCTACAGACTTTTATGTGCTCCTGAAGACATGTAGTGTGATGTACTTAATATAAACTACTGTGCATGCCTCTTAAGTGGCAAATACAAGTCTGTAGTGATGCTAAAATTCGTAATATATAGCGCCTGGCGACATTAATACAGTGGCGAGTGACTGGCGACTATAGTGTTATCTACGGTAATAGTGGGAAGCAAGACAGGAAGTGATAATTTGAATAGTATTATTTTACACTAGGACCAGAATTGGCAAATTTCCAGTTTGACACCGAATTCACTTTGGTGGACGAAACTATTCTTTTCTGGTGAGTTTTGATGTGTTTAGGGTAAAGTTCTAGCGTCCTTTCCCGCCCTTATTAATAAGAGATTTTTCTCCAGACCTTCACAGATCCCTTCAGATACCTCTAAACGGGTACATATTTATACTAAGACCAGAATTCCCTACACAATTAGGAGTGTGGTATCTGTTAACCTTATCAGATTCCAAGAAACATTCTCTGTGAGCTTCCGTCGCAAATCACTACTTTTGGATATAAGGTGTTTTTAATAGGAAGGAGAGGGTAACAGGAAGGTTCGACGGAATGCGTTTTCGACGACACCGTCGAAACTTCCAACTTAGTGCATCGTCAAACCTTCCAAGTCATTGCCGTCGAACCCTCTCATTCATTCCCTTCATAATATTTTAGATCTTTCATCATGCACAATTTAACATATCGTTGATATAAATGAAAATACGTATTTGTAAACAATATTTAACATTTGACACCTACAAATAAAATTTATACTAATGTATACATACTAGTATATACATAGGAATATAAGGATAATGACCGAGAGTGTTGAGTCTGATTTAGAAAATTACGACTGACTCGACTCCTGGAACTTTTAAGGTGACAGTTCATTGATATTTTTTTAACCATGAAATTTAAATGAAATAAAATTCTTATTAACACAAAACAGTTGTTTTAAATTCTATAGAATTAAAATCAATCTTATGGGACGACCCCTCCTGTGCTGAAGGATGATGATGACAATAGATAATGAATAGAGTAAATAAATAAATGAATAAATACAAAATGACTGTCAGGATTCCCAGGTTTCCCCACAAACTGAGGTGCCGTTTTCTTGTGTCTAACTGTGACCACAGGAGGGCACTGCCTCAGCCTGAGGATGAAGCCGCACAAACAGTACTGTTGTTCATTGTTTATTAGTCTTTATCGCTAATTGATTTTATTAAATACAATATTAATGATAGGAAAGCTAAGTTTGATAGGTGTTACCACGTTAGGCTGGGAAACAACGAAGATATAGGGGGATCTTGGCTGTATAGGCTTTTCACTTTAATTTTGGTGGGCAATGATCTAGTAACTTTGTATTTTATATTAATCCTCTCAATGACAAAAAATTCCTTTAGGTTTTACTCTATGATAGACATATTGGAAGTTTCGACGGAGTTCGACCGTCGAAACCTCCCTTTTCTACCATCGAAAGTGCATTCCATCGAAACTTCCTGTAATCAAGGAGAGTGTATAGGATATGAAAAACTAACCTAACTCCACGTTTTAACTTCCTAACTAAAGCCAAATTCGCATTAAAAAAGGGTCCACGGCAAGGGAAGAACCGAGGCGATGCAGGTCAAAAGAAGAAGAGTGAGGTGCACGTAAACACTTCGGTATTATTATGGTTTAGGTTATCCTCAAGCCTGACAATTCTAACCTGTCTCATATTGTAGATTTCTTAATTCTGAGTCTTTTGAAACCCATTCCCATGGCGCAATTGAATAATAATGACGATACATATACTACCGAAAATCTAGTTATTTCAGCCAGAAACTGTTAAGTTAAGCGGCTATCACATGAGGCGTTTCGTCGGACTGTTTTGTCGAACTTGCCATTTCGCCGGACCAGTTTGGCGAACCTCGAGGGTCATTTCGCCGGACCAGTTTGGCGAACCTCGAGGGTCATTTCGTCGAACTTGTTCGCTGAAATGGTTTGGTGAAATTATACAAAATGTTGCTCATTTCATCGAACCTACTGTGGGGTCAAAATAAGTACACTTTTTCTGTAAATTATAAAGTGTTAGCAATTATTAAGCATTGAAATGAACACCATCATATAATATACATTACAGGAAAATGAATACAGATCAGTCTATATTATATATGTGATATATTTTCAGAAATATGAAGCTGATACGATATTTGTTTACATTTAGCGATAAAAATGGACGAAAACTGCGCGGTCATTTTCTGAGACACTGACTACATTTTCCTGTCCAGAAATTGGTGCTTTTTCAGATGGAGATATTTTTATTTTCCGGAAACCTGTTAAAAGGTTGTTTTTTCACCAAATCCTAGGGTCAACGTTTTCATTGATAACAATGTATCTCCATCAGAAAAAGCTCTAAAACTTGGCCAGAAAATAATAATCAGTGTCTCAGAAACCAGGAAAGTTATGGAATTATTCGAAAACAAGTGTGCCCGGCCAGCCCTGCATTCGCCCGGCCGCCCGACAGCCGCTGAGTGGTCCGCTCTGTCCCACCCTGTCGGGATAATTATTACCCTAACCGAACCAAACCTATCCTTCTAACGGGAGCGGCTCCACCCCACTCAACCCCCGACGAGAATATTAACATAACCCGAACCTTAACCTCACCTCACCTAAAGGAAGCCAGAACGGGGAGGGTGTGTCTGTATGCACTATTAGACAACTATAATTTCTTCAATATGTATACAAGTTTTAAAGGTTACACGGAAGTGGATTAATACTGCACAGTATACTAAGCAAAAAATAATATAAAGAATTTCAAGTAGCAACGACGGTAGCGACCGCACAGTTTTCGTCCACTATAACCCATTTAGCCCACATGAATGCATCATCATCTGTCACTGTTCTCTTCTAACAAACCTCCTCCCTTTTCTTCACCAGTAGCTACGTATGCCCCTAAAGTTAAAACATTAACAACAAATCTCCGCGCCTCCCACTGTCATCGCTTTATCTTTGTTTGTGTTATGGTTGGGTGAAGCGTGCCAGCCCAACCGTGTGCTATATGTGTTGTCAGTGTTCGACGAACAGGTCCAACCAATGCCAGTTTAGTTTGATGAAGTGGTCCGACGAAATGCCCCGTGTGATACCCGCTTTAGGTTAAATCATATCAAGTTTGGTTAGGTTAGAGGTGGGGTTTGGTTTAGTAACATTATATCAAGAAAAAGAAAATTAAAAATTAAAAACTAAGTCAGTGCAGAGCACAGAGCATAGCAGACCTTTTATTCCCCGCAGCCCGGCCCACACGACCCAGCGGCCCAACGGGAAATGTCCTGTTTGTCCCTATGGCCAGTCCGCCCCGGCGCCACGCTCAATCTCCTTAAGCCACACATAATCCTTTAACACCAGATGCTAAGTACAGCAAGTATTAGTATTATTTGGTTTCTCAGCATCACATATATTCTTCATGAAACTACAGTAAACCCTCACTTAAACTAACCAATTTGGGGGAAGGGGGTGACGTTATATCCAAAAGTACGTTACATCCGAGGGATCCAAACTTTTCGCATAACAAACTTTGTTCGTTATATGTTCGCTATTTTTATTTCTCTAACATGGTGAGGCACGGGAGGACGTGAGAGATGTTTACAATCGGGCAGACAAAGCTAGACTGATCGCCTGCTCGGTTTTGTTGTTACAGCCACAGACCGACCTGCATGTACATGTTCAACTTATTCGGTAAATCCCCGCATATCGAATTGGCAGAAAAAGTTTGTTAAAGCCGAAATTTGTTATATAGAGGTCTGTAAAAGCGAGGGTTTACTGTACTGTACTGTATTTTTTTCTGATAGATTTAGCATTTAGATGTGTTCTTTATTAATCTGATAATTATTTTTCGGCATTTTTTCTCTCAGAGGGGACCCTATTCTATCAAAGCAAGGGAGGTCCAGTGGGGGGAAGGTTTAGGTTAGGAGGTTATGCATGGGGTTTAATTTAATCTAAATAATATTCATAGATTTGATGGGGTTTTTATAATCTTTTTCCCATAAAATTCCGTAAAAGGATATAGTCATATACTTGGCCTGTGCTATATCCCAAGACGTGACGGGAATCAAATGGGAAAGTAAACTCATCAGAGAAGTACCTCCCAAATAAAAACACCAGACCACAAGGAAACACACTAGACCCCAAGGAAACACACTAGACCACAAGGAAACACACTAGACCATAAAGAAACACACCAGACCACAAGGAAACACACTAGACCACAAGGAAAGACACTAGACCACAAGGAAAGACACTAGACCACAAGGAAAGACACTAAACCACAAGGAAACACACTAGACCACAAGGAAACACACTAGACCACAAGGAAACACACTAGACCATAAAGAAACACACCAGGCGTAATTAAATAATAATGGCGATACATATACTACCGGAAATTTTCCAGTAATTCAGCCAGAAACGGTTAAGTTAGGTTAGGTTATTCTATAGTTTAAGGTAGGCTAAATCAAATTAGGGTAAGTTAGACGGAGTTTGCTTTAGTAACAGATATCAAGAAGAAAAAAGAAATATATATATAGGTATATATATATATATATATATATATATATATATATATATATATATATATATATATATATATATATATATATAATATATATATATAGCGCATTTGTAAAATTGTATATAGTGTTTTTTTATGATTTTTGAACCATAAATCAGCTGTATTTGATTTGTTCACCCAAAAACCACGGTTTTCCACAAGTTCCCCAAGTTTGTTGGCTACTGGGGGAAGAAGAAACAGGTAGGGGTGGACTTCTTCAGAATGACCAAATTATGAATACTACGGCAGACTGGCAGTGCGAAGTGGAGCGGGATTTGCGGGGCGGGGCGAGTACCCCCCACTAGTGTATACAAACATTGATTTCCGCCAAATACAAGTGCCAGATTAATCAATAACAATTCAGTAAATTTCCAGATGAACACCGAATTCACTTTGGTGGACGAAACTATTTTTTTCTGGTGAGTTTTGACGTGTTTTGAATTGATCTGCTAACCGTTTCTGTCGCAAATCAATTATTATTTTTGTTTTTTGCAAAAATTACAGAAAAAATAAACAAATTGAACCTAACCTAACCTACCTTACCTAACATTTACCTAACCTAACCTATACCTAACCTAACCTATACCTAACCTTTACCTAACAAGAAAACAAAAAAAACTAACCTTTATCTAACAAAAAAAAAAAAAAAAAATAATAATAATATTATATATATATATATATATATATATATATATATATATATATATATATATATATATATATATATATATATATTATATATATATATATTATATGCGACAGGAACAGTTAGCAGATTAATTCAAAACACATCAAAACTCACCAGAAAAAAATAGTTTCGTCCACCAAAGTGAATTCGGTGTTCATCTTGGCATCTGGAATAATACCAACAAATCAAAACTATTCAGGAAAACCAAGGGTTACAATGGACGAGAGTTTCACGGTCGTTTTCAGACACCCTAACAATTTTTTCTTGGCCTACAATAGGTGCATGTTCTAATTTTTTTTTTTTTTTTTTTTTTTTTTTTTTTTTTTTTTTTTTGGTTTGGTTTGGTTTGGTTTGGTTTGGTTTGCGCAAAATAAAACAAGCACCATTAGAACAAGCACCTATTGTAGGCCAAGAAAAAATAGTTGGTGACTCTGAAAACGGCCGTGAAACTCTCGTCCATTATTACCAAACCAAGTTTCTGCCTTGAAATCGGTGGTGCCCAATAACTAAGATTTACCCCAGTACGTACAGTATACATACATAGGTACTGATGTGTTGACGGAATTTGGGGGTAACTAGTATGGGGATTTATTTAAGGTCAACGTTACTTGAATGATATTACTTGGGGATGATTTGATAAAAGATTACAACTTGACGGGAGGATTTACCTTAGTCTTATGACTTCACTATGTGATTTTAATGTGACCACGTCTCACTGCGGAGAGTAATGAAATGGGGGATGTATTTAAGGGGAAAAGATAAGGATTTAGGTTAAG
>JACEEZ010012615.1:644791-652291 GCA_016584305.1 Chionoecetes opilio | reverse complement strand
AATCCACAAAAAATAATTCATTTTCACGCCTTATTTCCCTAAAAATATGACTTTTGTAAAAAGCGCGGGAAAAACAACAGCCACATTCCAGCCTTGGCGCGAAACTTGCTGGCGACGTCACAGCAGGAAGCCTCCCAGCCCCGCCCGACACAGACACACGGAGACTCAGAGAAAAATACAGTACCCGAAGAATCGCGGGTGCTTCTGATATTTTTTTTGTGCGACACGGCACATACTTGCATCCTGCATGGACACAGCAAGAAAGCTGTGCCCTTCCCGAGAGCTTAGCACCCATTCACAACCCACACGGCGACGATATATGTGTGCAGACGTGTCGAGCGGCGGGGAGGGGCGGGTATGAGTAGCGAGCCCTCTCATCTTAGTGGCCTCGCTACTACCCCGCTACTACCCGCCGCTCGCCGCCGCTCGACACGTCTGCACACATATATTATATCGTCGCCGCACAGGCTGCAAATGGGTGCTAAGCTCTCGGGAAAGGCACAGCCCCCACGCTGCACCCACACAGGATGCAAGTACATGCCACATCGCACAAAAAATATATCAGAAACACCCAAAATTCCCCAAGTACTACATTTTTCTCCGAGTCTCTGCGCATCTGTATCAGGCAGGGCTGGGAGGCTTCCTGCTGTGACGTCGCCAAGCCGTGGTGCGTCGTCTGCTGGTCGCCAGTTGTGTTTTGAGAGTTCGGGGAATTTACAGATTTTGAATGCGGATCATTTAAAAACGGGTGACTGGATGCAAAAAGTGACAACATATTGTTGATATACTCAATCATGGCTATATTTTGACTGCATTAAATCAGGAATGATGAAATGGTCTGGACGATTACTTTAAGGGGACACACACATCTGAGTGCCAGAATCACTCAATTTTGACATTTTTCATTTTGTGCAAAAATTGTTCTTTTGGCCTAGAACTACAATGTAGTAGTATTTTTTCCTTTTTCAATGCCCCCCCCCCCCGCGTCCCATTTCTGGCCACCGCATCACCATCAGAATTATTTGTAAAATTGTTCTTTTGGCCTAGAACTACAATGTAGTAGTATTTTTTCCTTTTTCAATGCCCTCCCCCCCCCCCCCGCGGTCCCATTTCTGGCCACCGCATCACCATCAGAATTATTTGTAAAAGTGTTCTTTTGGCCTAGAACTACAACGTAGTAGCTCTGAAACGCAAATATGAGCCATATTACCCATTCCCTGGCCCCCACAATCTCCCCCCCGCCCCCGCGTCCCATCCTGGCTACCGCATCACCATCATAATTATTTGTATAAATTGAGGAAAAAAATATTTTCACATGAAATAGGAATGTATACGAACGTTTTCTATCACCTCAATACATTAGACAATGGATAAATAAGAAGTTAGACTAAAGTAACTTGATATTCACTAAGATAAGGTATATTCGTTGTTTTCTCAAAACACGTTTTTTTTACTTTCACGGCCTACTCCTTCTGCCATTTTTGTAATAGAGATCTCAAATTTTGCACACTTTATACTTGCATACATATGTGTAAAATGACGCAGCGGATTTTGATTACAATGACAGGCGGAATTTCTGGAATTTTTCTTATTCTAGATTTTTCTAATCTAGATATTACATTATTTTCAGAGTGGCATTTTCAACCTTTTTCGGAGTGATAGGAGAATTTCCCTTCGTAACTTTATTGTTGAATGTTTACAGAATACCCTAAGCTAAATATCACATCAAACAAACAAAAATTCGATTTTAAGTAGATTTCCATGACAGCATATAATTTTTTTTTTTTTTTTTAATCCAATAGTAATGAAACTTGGTCAGATAATGTAAACGCTCACGAAAAACACGATGGAGATAAGATTTTGGCTCTAAAAGCAGCCTGGGAAATTTTGGCATCACCTGTGTGGTGTCCCCTTAAAGTAATCGTCCAGAGTATTTCATCATTCCTGATTTAATGCAGTCAAAATATTGTCATTATCGAGATTCGAGTATATCAACCTTATGTTGTCACTTTTTGCATCCAGTCAGCCGTTTTTAAATCAACTGGAATCAAAATCTGTAAATTCCCCGAGCTTTTTTTTCTGCACCTGACAATTAGCATACAATGCACCAATACTCGATGACGTCACCGAAGGGACTCCCGCTCCCACGGCAAGCCAAAAGCATGTGAACACAGACAGTAAACACAGTACTCGAAGAATTTTGGGTGCTTCTGAAATTATTTTTGGCGAAATGGTATATACTTACATCCTTTACGGGTGCAGCAAGAAAGCTGTGCCTTTCCAGAGAGCTAGTTTCCGACCGATACGGCCACGAGAAATCTGTGGAGAGGGTTTGTGCGTCGGGGTAGGGCAGGTTGTGATGCAGAATGTCGACCCTCCGTGACGTCATCAGCAATATTCGGGCGGCGGTTGAAACGGGGCAGATTTTTTTCCGCGCGCTTTTTACAAAAGCGTGTTTTTACGGAAATAAGGTGTGATTTTTGTTGTTGTTATTAGGTGTTTTGAATGAACATTCAACATAACTATGCAAAGATAAAAGGGGTCTAGACGATTACTTTAAGACATTTTGGTGGTTTGGATTAATTACACAAACAATACGATCCACAAACACTACAATGTGCACTGCACACCGTGTCATGGAAGCTGACATGTATAAGAAGTTGCATCTCTGTACCCCATCTGTTGTTTTTTTTGTTTTGTTTTGTTAGGGAGGTTGAACTGAACAACGACAAGAAGAAAAAAAACTGAATATAGACTTTTATGAAATAACTTGATAATGCATAGTTTAACACACACCATTCTGTCCTCCCCCATACTTTGATTCCACAAAACTGTCCATGATGTCAAAATTTTATTTCGATGTAACATTACTGTGAAATCTTGATTTTCAAAATGTATGGGCATAATGCTAGAAAACCAGTGTCATCCCTATGTACCAAGAACTATCGTGCTTGGTGATATATTATCTACTCATTATTGAATTTCTTACTCTAACTAATCCGTTCTTTGTGATGCAGAGTCAACGCTGAGGCAGTGGCAACATGGCTAGATGCGCCCTCTGTCACCTGGTGTTCCCTTCCCGTCTTCAGCTGGTGGAGCACTTCAGTGAGGCACACAGCATTGCCAGGCAGAGGTCCAGACGATCCCGCGTGGTAGAGGCTATCAGGAAAGTGACACATGAGTCCCATGTTCCAGAGGTGGTCATTGTAAACGATCAAGAGGATGAGACAACCTTCACAAGGACCTCCCGACAGCCACTCTCATGCTCCAGTTGTGATCATTTTTTTGCCACGCCAGCAAGCTTGAGAGAACATCAGTGTTATGCTGGGGAGGAGGTTATGACCAAGAAACAGCCAGTAGTCTGCCAGTATTGTGGACAGAAATGCAAAGATCGTCGTGGGGCTGCCATCCACCAAGCCTTTTGTGAGAAAAAGCTTCAAAGCCTCCCAGAGCTTAGCCTCACTTGCATGGATAACAAGAATGGTGGTGTAGCAGAGGAGTGTGTTGCACTGTTACCAGAGTGTCCGGCTGAGGACTGTGGAGCGATATTCAAGACTGAAGACCACCTGGTGAGGCATATGCAGAGGCACCACGGGAAGGAGTGTCGCAGTATTGCGCAGAGTGATCCAGGTCCTTTCCAAGAATCTCCAGCCACCAAGATGCTTGTTGAAACCAACCATCGGCCAGCACAGCCACCCCTTGTGACGGTCACCATGAAGCCACATGTGGGTAAAACAGAAGGACTCCAAGATCTCTCACTCCTTATAACCCCAACAAAAGTGGCAGAAGAATCTCCGCAATACATTTCCTACAATGAAGATGATAATTCTTCATCAAAAGAGAACAGTGTGAGGGAAGGGTCAGTCAGTATCACTGTAGAAGAGTGTCGTTGCCTGGATGCAGCTGGTTCTGGGATAAAGTGTGAGTCTGTTCTTTATGTCACTGAAGATGGGACTGTTTTAGAGGCAGCCAAGGTGGAAGAAAGTAGCCCCTTAAATGTTACAAAGGAGGAAGAAACCTTCGTCATTGTGACTAGTAATGAAAGAAAGAAATCAAATAAACAGTGGAAATGTTATATTTGCCAAAAGTGTTTTAGGAGTCAGGACTCACTGAGTGCCCATGTATCTAAGGAACATTCATCACTCGATGGTGACAGTGTACATATTAAGCCTGAACCCATGGACACTGAGAATGACCTTTCTACCAGGGATTCCATTGATGAATTGCATGACAGAGGCGATGATGATGATGAAGATTGGGAATTAGTCACCTTAGGAAAGAAGAAAAAAACTGGAATAGGTGTTAATATCAAGAAAAGCAAATTAGAATATAAGTGTTACTTATGTAAACGACACTTTCTCTCCGAGTTAGGCTATCAAACTCATGTTAGAAACAGAGAATGTAAGAACAAAAAATTCAAATTACCAAGAATGTTTTCATGTCATTTTAAGCAGTGTGATTCCACATTTTTTAAGCTGACTGAGTTACAGAGACATTGGCAGATTGCTCATAAGTACTCCATGAATAGTAAGAACTTGGAATTTGATGATGAAAAATCTTTCACAAATTGGCTCATTAAGGAAGAAGAGAGGCACAAAGTGAGGTTCACATGTGATGTGAAACGGCGTAAACCCCACCGCTCAGAGAGGTTACTAGTTTGTCATAGGTTTCACCACCTGCGAACAGCTGCTGCACGCAAGAATGCTAATAAAGAATATTCAGATAGACATAATTGGGTCCACAAAATTCAACCGTGCCTGTGCTATGCTCGACTGAAGGTTTATCAGCAGTTCAGTAAGGAGACATGTGACTACACGGGAAAGATATCAGTGGTCTACTATCATGAGCACAAGCACCCAAAGAGTAATCCAATGATAGATCAAGAGGAAGTCCTGGAACATGTGCTTCAACGTAACAAACGCAATAGAAACAAACGATTCCAAGAGTTAAGAGGCAATGAGAAACTTCTCCATCGCCAAAAGTTGGATAGGTTAGCCCGTCTCGCAGGGAGAGAGTGTCGACTAGCCAGAAGTATGAGGACCGGAGTAGACTCCTCCAAGAAGCCAGATATCACTGCCACGGGTAAGGTGGATGACCCTGTGGTACAATTAGATCATAATCTTCTTGGGCCGGATGAGCTTTTTTCCTCCCAAGTAGAGATGGTCCTTGATGGCCAGTTTGACATGGGGCCAGAGGCACTAGCTGGGCCTGTCGTTGCTTCATTGGACAGCCTTCAAATTTTCCCAAATGACCGAGGAGATCAGGGTACTTTCAAGGAGGAAAATCAAGGGATGAGCAGGAGTGATGATGAATTACAGGAACATCAGGAGGAAGAAGAAGCTGGAGCCACATTGCAAGCAGTGCTTCCAGCTAGCAGTGAGGACTGGAGCAAAGTTTTCGAAATGGTGCGTGCACGAGTGGCTAAAGAGGAAGATTTGGCTGTCAAGGCTGCAGCTGCACTTCTGTTGCCTTATGAGAGAGTGATTGAACTGGTGACACCCAAAGAACAAGTTCCAATTTTTCGTCAGCTGTGGGAACTGGCCTCATGGTATTGAGATAGGTAGATGTCTGGGCTTATCATAGGACTCCAGACGTTTTAGAGGCAGTGCATTTGTACTTTCCATCTTATGAGCAAAAGGGTTGTTATGAAAGATTATTGCTTAATTATTCTATATATTGATTGACAGTGACAGGCTTGCATTGTTTTATGTGTTCCCATAACTTCTTTGTACAATGATGTACAAAAATCAATAAAAAGTTAAAGCAACAATTTGAATCCATTTCTTCATACAAGTAGTTCAAACTGGTTTATTGAAATAGCTACCAAAGTTACATAATGCCTATAGCAAATCACCCACTCATTTTTATTTTATGCAAATTCAACATTAATATAGTACACTTGACCATAATTAGACACGAAAAAATCTGCCATTGATTTACAATTTTAACTCCTAAGACAAATCATTATGAATATGAAGTGGATGATAAGTGACAACACTGGGAACTTTAATTTTCTCATGGGTTCCAGTATTGTACTTTCCAAGTTCCAATATCACCAGCTTAGTTTCTGGCTATTTATTATTAGTTATGACGGGTTTTGGGTAATATAATTATAAAGAGGGGAGAAATGGTATAATTATTTCCACTTATAAAGCAATGAACAAAAAAATTGTCTTAGGTAAAGGTTATGACAAAACTATCACCACATCCAACAAGGAGTTATCAGCTCTGATGAATAAGGAAGTGGACATAAACAAATTATGTAACGCTTTTTTTGGTAATTTGTGACACCCCCTCTCCCCCCTTGTCACCCCTTGTAACACATGTCCAGACCTCCTAGAAAATTATGTAACACCTGCTAGTACCCCCCCCCCATATATATATATATTTCTATATATATATATATATATATATAATTTAAATATAAAATATATAATATATATTTCTATATTATATATATATATATATATATATATTTAGAAAGAGAGAGAGAGAGAGAGAGAGAGAGAGGAAATAATTATAAAGGTTTTTTGGTTACTCTCTCATATCTCTCACTCATCTCTCTTTCACTTATATCTCTCTCTTTCACGGAGAGAGAGAGAGAGAGAGAGAGAGCGGTCGAAAGAGAGAGAGAGAGGCGGGGGAGGGGGAGCAATTTATTTAGTTAACCTTAATGTTTGCATGGTATTATTGTATGTATCAGAAAACGAAATATGTCAATGGAAAGCTAATTAAATTCTGCTTGTATTGATATCTGCCATCTTATAAGCTGTCCTACAAAGTTATACATGACGACGAGTTTTAAGTGAATGTTAAGTTCATCATATTTCTTCAGTCTCATAATGACCTTTATTTAATGTGTTTTACTATGTTTTATGTGATAATCTTATAGAACAAACATTTCCGAAGATAACAGTCTATCCTTTATACATGTATAACATGATATACTGCGGGGTAATGCCTTGAGAACTTCCCCGGGTCTTGGGTGAACGAGGAGGCCTTGGCACCAATATGGCGCCCACAAATAGAGTTGTCGCTACTCTATATAATACAGGTACTCTAGGCAGGGAGGGGGGAGGGGAGGAGAGGCAGGGGGGAGGCGAGAAGAGACAGGGGAGAGGCAAGCAGGAGGGGGGAGGACAGAAGAGATGACGCGAGGCCTCTGTAAGATATGTACTGTACCTAGTACCAAGGGTTTTCTTTGATATCCAACGTGAATATTCATGTTGTTACAGTTCATCAAACATATAATTGAAGAGAAACCACATTTTGTCCCTAAATATTGTACTTCCAGTTTGCTTTTATGCAATTGAGACCCAGACGTCATTCTGCACCCCCCACACAAGGCAGAGGGACGCGCTTTACTAATAGTGCCGCGTGATACCCGAAACCACAAAAAATAAAGTGTAGCCTACTCCGATGCATGTGAAAAGAATAATAGGAAGAGTAATGAAACTTGATAAAATACTCGTTGGCACCTTTATAAAGCTACTCTCAGGC
>JACEEZ010012615.1:637291-639791 GCA_016584305.1 Chionoecetes opilio | reverse complement strand
TTAGCAAACTTTAATGCAATTTCCCAAACAACATTGTGCGTGTGCTGGAAACAATTGTAGAATATGCACCTCACTTTGCCTGCTGGATGGTATACTAGTCAACATTTGTGCTAAAGTTCATCAGCCCATCTGTATCAGGGTTTAACTATTAGTTCAAAGGAACAGTTTGGTGAGACGGTAGCAAAGTGGTTAGCGTCTCCGAGTGGCGTTCTCGGTGACCCGAGCTCGATCCCCGATGAGAACCAAAATCCACTTAAAATCTTTCTGCACCGTCCAGTGGCCTAAGAACACCCACATGCTGCCCATTAACTCTACCTTCGATTGCGAGTGCATCGGAGGACACAGGGGGCCGGCATGAGCCTCTAATCACAGGCGTCACACTATAAACATCCTGCCTGCGCCTGCGCCACCACGGGCAAAGGCTAACCATCACTGTCCTCGAGTAAACCTCCAGGGCCTACCATCCCACCCCTGGAGATCACTGCCTACAGGCGCTATGGGCCAACATATACATATAAAAAAAAAAAAACAGGAATATATATCACACAGTAACACCTTCAAACGAATTTTGTCTTCTCTGCACCATATGAGATTAATATTACCGACCTTCACGCTATGCTGAAAAGCTATCCAGAGAACGCCAACCAATGGGTAAATACCGCTGAACTCAAGCTTGGCGTTGGAGGTAGTAAACACTGGCGTATGTTTTTTCAAAGAAGCAAAATCAAACAAGCAGACAAACAGACAAGCGTACATACATATCGATAGAAGTGATAGACCCTCATTCCCGAAGGCTCAAAGAAGAGGGGAGGATCACGAGGTCTTGGGTGGATGAGGGGAACTGATGTGGCGTAGATCCTGGGGTCCTGGTAGATCCTAAGCTTTTGCTTGAGGTGAGAATAGTGTGTGAAGAGCGCGCGGCGAAGCAGTGTTTCGTGTATATTGAGGTTTAGGTAAGCGTGGCAGTCTCCTTCGTGTGGGACGTGATGAATGAGTTGCATCATAGGTCATCAGTGTTTTTTTAGTATTCGCATAAGCAAAAATACTCTCTCTCTCTCTCTCTTTCTCTCTTTCTCTCTTACTCTCTCTCTCTCTCTCTCTCTCTCTCTCTCTCTCTCTCTCTCTCTCTCTCTCTCTCTCTCTCTCTCTCTCTCTCTCTCTCTCTCTCTCTCTCTCTCTCTCTCTCTCTCTCTCTCTCTCTCTCTCTCTCTCTCTCTCTCTCCTTCAGAAATATACCCTCCTCTAAACCCTCGCTAAATTCTCATCGCCCCTTCACCCACGGACTCAGCTGCAGGACCTTGGGTTGGGAGGCACCGTTGCCCTCGCTGCCTAGAGAAACAGTAGCACTAACACCGCCACCCTCGCGATGGCCTTCTTTTTGAACAATACTAATGGAGTTCCTGTCTTGAGGGTTTTTGAGCATCGTGGTCTGCTTGGAGTAGTTATGTGCCCTTCCCATGGTGATAGTGTGGTGATGATGGCTGTGATGGTGGTTGTGGTGATGACTATGGTGGTGGTGGTGGTGGTGGTAGCTGTACAGGTGAGCGGGAAGCAGGGGTCGGCCCAGCTTGGCCAAAGTAGCGTCCAGCTCTCGCATGGCTGCCTCCACCACCTCGTGTAGTGTTGGACTGAAGGGATCCCTAATAGCAAAGGAAGGAGTTATAGGAGTGCAAGCAACAGGATTCATCACCATTATAATTACCATCATAATCATCATTTGTATAACACCAAATATATCATCATAAGTTCAAATTTGAAACATACATCGCCATCAATCATCTTTCTCATCATCCTATAAAAAACACTTCATTCATTACCCTAAGATAGGAAATGAAGTGCCACGGTCAGGTTACAATAATTCATGCATATATAGTGTAGTACTTCGTAGATAACCCACCCCAGTATAGTATTGTCAGCGGCAGGGTGAGAAAAGGTAATGTTACTCGTATGTGTAAACCAATGAACATCTAACACAAATTGGTAACGAGAAGCTGTTTTATGTTTTAATTTTCCTTTGCCCTTTCCGTCAAAATATTATCCTGGCGTCAAAAATTCTGAATCCTTTCCTCACTAGAGGTAAAACCAGCCGTTTGCAATCATGAATGTCTTAAATATTGTCTCATAAATATATTATCTTTCGCAATCAGGCGGCGATTCAAAGTTTTAATCAGGTTTGCGACTGTCAGGTACGGATATGAAGAGGGAGGGGAAGAGGAGTAGCAGTACATAGCTCCTTCAAAAGCTTTTCTTCGCCCCCTCTACCCTCCCTCTCACCTGGCAACTGAGCGGAAAATAATGAATAACGGATCCAGATAAGCTTGCATGAGACGCTGGTAAATATGTTATAGAAAGGTCAAGGGTGCGAGAGGGCATAGGCGAGCCTTCCAACAAGGTCACCTGGACCTTCTCAGTCTATCTTCTAGTACTACACGACCTGCATTAACCCCTTGAAGCCCTAAACGTAATTTCCATTGTAATTTGGGTGCCATTAGACAATGTT
>JACEEZ010012615.1:622291-634791 GCA_016584305.1 Chionoecetes opilio | reverse complement strand
GGTCAACAGTTAATGCGGCCATGGCCATGAAAGAAATCTCTTTACGAGCATGTGGCGGTTTCACACACACACACACACACACACACACACACACACACACACACACACACACACACACACACACACACACACACACACACACACACACACACACACACACACACACACACACCTGGTACCCGGCAGCCCCGCCAAGCAGTAGCCATGGGTCTTCACTGCCACTGTACACCCACATTCTGGAGTTTCGTTCTCGCCGTAAAATCCTGGAAGTAAGCAAAGCGTTAACTCTACCATCTAGCTGCCTAGCACCTACCTCGCTTTTCATCCTTCCCTTCACACGGCGACCCATGTTAATAGTAGACATTACTAGATTATAATTATTGTTCATTCATTTATCTTTTTTATATTGCAGAGTTTGATTTAGTTTCCACTTCTGAAGTATTCTATCTTACAACTACCGTTACTACTACTATACTACTATACTACTACTACTTACTACTATACTACTACTACTACTACTACTACTACTACTCTACTACTACTGCTACTACTACTAGGTACTACTATTACTATTAGTCCAGACACGTATACAGGGGGGGGGGGGGGGGGGGGGACTTAGATAGGGGCTTGATTCCCCCCCATTTGTCCAAAAACGCCCTTTTTCCGAACGTGTGTTAAGTATTTCAGTCATACCATCTAATATACTATAGGAGTAGCCGTGTGTTTGTGTGTCTGTCTGTCTGTCTGTTTTGGGTAGCCGAAACTATACATTCAATTTTGATGAGAGTAGGCTCAAAAAATCGCAAATAAATCGTAGGTGGTAAGCGGCTTGGTCCCATGTTGATTGAATAATTTGGAAGGGGGTTTTTGGGCTAAAAACACTTTAGGAGTATTAGATTACAGGAAAAACTCTACGGTATCATCTTGCTGCATTCCACAAACTCAGTAGACTCATGGACGTTTGTGTGCGTGTGTGAGTGTGTGTGTGTTGGAATCACACGGAACACAAAGGGTTGGAATCACACGGAACACAAAGGGTTGGAATCACACGGAACACAAAGGGTTGGAATCACACGGAACACAAAGGGTTGGAATCACACGGAACGTGATCTACCCCGAGGCACTTTGACCTGTGACCAATGACAGCAACAATACGATTCGGGTTTGCACTCACATTGTTGTCTAATATATACTACTACTACAAACATCAATACATGGGTCCGAAGGGCCCACAAGCACTTGTCTAATATACTATAGGAGTAGCCGTGTGTCTGTCTGTCTGTCTGTTTTGGGTAGCCGAAATTGTAAATTCAATTTTGATGAAAGTAGACTAAAAAAAATTGCAAATAAATCGTAGGTGGTAAGCGGCTCGGTCCCATGTCGATTGAATAATTTTGAAGTGGGGTTTTGGGCTAAAAACACTTTTAGGAGGTTTAGATTACAGGAAGAAACTCTGCGGTATTTAACTAACTTCTTAGACTCATGGACTTCCCGTTTGTGTGTGTGTGTGTGTGTGTGTGTGTGTGTGTGTGTGTGTGTGTGTGTGTGTGTGTGTGTGCGTGTGTGTGAGTGTGTGCGTGTGCTTGCAGGACAGGCGTGGGGCTGGGGTGAGGCAGGCGTGGGGCTGGGGTGAGGCAGGCGTGGGGCTGGGGTGAGGCAGGCGTGGGGCTGGGGTGAGGCAGGCGTGGGGCTAGGGTGAGGCAGACGTGGGGCTGGGGTGAGGCAGGCGTGGGGCTGGGGTTAGGCAGGCGTGGTGCTGGGGTGAGGCAGGCGTGGTGCTGGGGTGAGGCAGGCGTGGGACTGGGGTGAGGGAGGCGTGGGGCTAGGGTGAAACAGGCGTGGGGCTGGTGTGAGGCAGGCGTGGGGCTGGGGTGAGGCAGGCGTGGTGCTGGGGTGAGGCAGGCGTGGGACTGGGGTGAGGGAGGCGTGGGGCTAGGGTGAAACAGGCGTGGGGCTGGTGTGAGGCAGGCGTGGGGCTGGGGTGAGGCAGGCGTGGTGCTGGGGTGAGGCAGGCGTGGTGCTGGGGTGAGGCAGGCGTGGTGCTGGGGTGAGGCAGGCGTGGGGCTGTGATGAGGGAGACGTGGGGCTGGGGTGAGGCAGGCGTGGGGCTAGGGTGAGACAGGCGTGGGGCTAGGGTTAGGCAGGCGTGGGACTGGGGTGAGGGAGGCGTGGGGCTAGGGTGAAACAGGCGTGGGGCTGGTGTGAGGCAGGCGTGGGGCTGGGGTGAGGCAGGCGTGGGGCTGGGGTGATACAGGCGTGGGGCTGGGGTGAGACAGGCGTGGGTCTGGGGTTAGACAGGCGTGGGGCTGGGGTGAGGGAAGGGTGGGGCTGGGGTGAGGCAAGCGTGGGGCTGGGGTCAGGCAGGCGTGGGGCTGGGGTGAGACAGGCGTGGGGCAGGATGAGGCAGGCGTGGGGCTGGGGTGAGGCAGGCGTGGGGCTGGGGTGAGGCAGGCGTGGGGCTAGGGTGAGGAGGAAGGCGTGGGGCTGGGATGAGGCAGGCGTGGGGCTGGGGTGAGGCAGGCGTGGGGCTGGGGTGAGGCAGGCGTGGGGCTGGGGTGAGGCAGGCGTGGGGCTGGGGTGAGGCAGGCGTGGGGCTGGGGTGAGACAGGCGTGGGGCTGGGTTGAGACAGGCATGGGGCTGGGGTGAGGGAGGCGTGGGGCTGGGGTGAGGCAGTCGTGGGGCTGGGGTGAGGCAGGCGTGGAGCAGGGGTGAGACAGGCGTGGTGCTGGGGTGAGGCAGGCTACGGTAGTGGTGGGTGGTCTACCCCGAGGCACTTTGACCAGTGACCAATGACAGCAACAACACAATTGTAGTTTGCACTCACATTGTTGTCTAATATATATTACTACTACAAACATCAATACATGGTTCCGAAGGGCCCACAAACACTTGTTAGCACCTATTGTACTAGAATTTTTTTCTCAAAAATTGCATTAGAGTCACAGCCTAACCGCTCAGTCTAGTTGTTTCTTACTTCTTACATAATATTCAGCATTTTTTGAAAATAGAAAGATTAAATGAATTAATGAGTAAATATATGTAATACAGGATGCAAGTAAAAATAAAATTTGAATGCATTATAATACTCCATCTATTCATAACATGCTTCACAATTGACACTTACGAGAGATATCCTGAGACAGACAAGGAGTCATTCGTAGAGGTACAGTACACGCACTATAGGTTGTTTGCATGGAATGTTCACATCCTGTTCGTATCAGGGCATGGTATGAAATGAAAATGGAATGGAATGAATTTGGAAGAAGAACTTAGGTGCGGAAAATAGAATAGGAGGGGGGTGGAAAGGAATGGAAGAATTTTAGAATGGAATGGATTTTTTCCCCCATCTTTCCATTCCTTTCATCCATATCAAAAATGTGTTTAGTAGTAGCGCACGACAGCGAAACTCGGCGAAAACTGAGTTGGCCGCACTATCTGCTCGAGCCACACAGGTATCGGTAGAATGACTGTTCAGTGGAGTTTAGTATATAATGAGTGATCTACGCAACTCAATGGTTGAAGACACACCGGAAGTGATCCTGCTGCAGCGACCGAACTTTTGAATGTTTTGTGTACATTATGTCGTAGTTATGGTATACTGTATTAATTTTGGACATTCGTTCTTCGCTATTTGTTCATATCTTATGGGCACATAATGTACTTATGGAGCCAATCACCGTCGACTTTAAGTTTTTCTGAGGTCTCGGTAGAGGATTAGGATGATCGAGTCAGTGGAGCTTAGTCAGGGTGTGGTGATGGCTGTGAGTGAAAAGGAAGTGGAGAGTGGAAGGATCGAGTCTCCGGTAGCTTCGAGTGTTGTGGAGAGCGATAAGATAAAATACTTTGATCCTATCTAGACACTTTGCAAGTACCAACTACAAGGTTATTGACAATACAAAGCGCCACCACGCCAGGACGAACTTGGTGGACTCGAACCGCTGACCGAATGCGCAGGAACTCTGCACAATCTTAGCCAGTAACTCTACCAACCGCACCACCCTGGTGGGTTGTGGAGAGCGAGAGAATGGTAAAGTCAGGGTGCAAAGGAGTCTGTAATGGAGTGCTGAAAACTATACTTGAGGCGATTGAAGACTTGAAAAAGTGTTTTGCAAGTGAAGTAAATTAGTTGAAAAGTGTTGTGATGAAGCAGGAGATAAAGATCCGATCTCTTAAATGTGGGGGTGTCGGTTCAGCCTGGAGGGGCACCTGTGAGAGGCGTACCTGGAGGGGCACCAGAGGCTGGCTTGCCTGGTGGGACTAGTAAGGGAGGCTTACCTAGTAGGTCACCTGAGAATGGGGGATGGAAGATGGTAGAACAAGGAGGGACTCAGAGGAAGGATAACAATTGTAATATAGTGAAGTAGTTACTAGTTAGTTAATTGGTACTGTTTCGGATGATGCCTTGTTCACTGTTCTGAAGTCTATGTCTTAGCCGAGGTGCTTCGCAGGATGAGTGAAGCAGGACTTCGCCTCAACAATGACCAGGTAATGTGAAGAAATTAATTTCAGGTACTCTCGGGACTGCAAGAGAAGGTAAAGGATAAATGGGTAGACGATACATCCCTACTCGAAGGTAAGATTTTGGTTGTTGGGGACAGTCAGATTAGGTACCTAGACAGCGAGTTTTGTGACAGAGACGGGATGCGTAGAAAGCGGGTGTGTTTCCCAAGGAAAAGGATAGGTCATGTTAGTGATAAGATAGATGAGTGCATGGCAGACCAAGGGAACAAGCCCATTGTCTGCCTGAGCGCGGGAGAAAACGACGTCGATTGCTTAAGGAGTGAGGAACTGCTACGACGGTTCAAGGAGGCTGTGGGTAAGGTTAGGGATAGGGATGGGGTCCCTGTGGTGTGTGGTGTCCTTCCGAGGCGCACTGTTGACGATGAGTTTCGGGCATAACAGCCTCTACCACAGAGATGGGGTGCACCTTTCGAGGAAAGGGGTTCAGATCTTGTCTGAATCCCTTGAAAGGGAAGTAGGTGCATTGCAGACCTTTTTAAGATAGGTAGCCAGGGATTAGACACTGGGGTCAGATTAAATAACACCAGTGACACCAGAAATATTTTTTGAAGACAGGGAACTAAAGTGATTCATAAGAATAGAGAGAAGAAGGGGTTACTTAAAGCTATAGGGAAAATTGACAGGAAGAAGAAGAATAGCTTAAAGCTTTACTATGCAAACTGTAGGAGTATTTCAAACAAGATAGATTTACTGAGAGGAATAACTAGTGTAGAAAATGTTCATATAATAGCATTAGCATAAACATGGTTAGATATGTCAGGCAAGGTATTTAATCCAGAAGTTGATATAGCGAGGTATAAGTTATTCCACAAGGACATAATGGGCAGGAGAGGTGGAGGAGTTGCACTTTATGCAAGAGATACATTTTTTTTTTTTTTTTTTTACATCACAAAGGACTGGCCAAAGGCACAACAAAAATGGGTAAGACAAAGCCCGCTTACTTGCCAGTCCCTATAAAGAAGACAGTAAGAGAATAAAATAAAGAAAGAGGGGTGAGCCAATTTAGTTCGGGAGGTGTCTTGTTACTCTTCTTTTGAAAATATTTAAGTCATAGGAAAGTGGAAAAATAGAAACAGGAAGAGAGTTCCAGAATTTACCAGTGAAAGGGATGAAAGAGTAAAGATACTGATTAACTCTTGCATTAGGAAGATGGGCAGAATAGGGATGAGAATGAGTAGAAAGTCTTGTGCAGCGAGGCCGCGAGAGGGGGGAGGCATGCAGTTAGCAAGTTCAGAAGAGCAGTGAGCATGAAAATAACGGTAGAAGAGAGCAATAGAAGCAACATTGCGGCGGTGATTTAAAGATTGAAAACAGTCAGTCAGAGGAGAGGAGTTGATGAGACGAAAAGCTTTTGACTCAACTCTGTTTAGGAGAACTGTATGAGTGGATCCTCCCCAAACATGTGAGACATACTCCATACATGGGCGGATAAGGCCCCTGTAGAGAGCAAGCAATTGGGAGGGAGAAAAAAAAGGACGCAGACGCCACAGGACACCTAACTTCCTATAAGCTGTTTTAGCAAGAGATGAGATGTGAGATTTCCAGTTCAGATTTTTAGTAAAGGATAGTCCTAGAATGTTCATTGTAGAAGAAGGAGACAGTTGAGTGTCATTGAAGAAGAGGGGATAGTTATCTGGTAGGTTTTGTCGAGTAGATAGGTGAAGAAATTGGGTTTTTGAGGCATTGAACAAAACAAGGTTTGCTTTGCCCCAATCAGAAATTATAGAAAGATCAGAAGTTAGGCACTCGGTGGCATCTCTCCGTGAATTACATAGTTCCTGTTGAGTTGGACGTCTAGTAAACGACGTTGAAAAATGCAGGGTAGAATCATCAGCGTAGAAGTGGATAGGGCTTTAAGTTAGACTTAGAAGATCATTGATAAATAATAGAAAGAGAGTGGGTGATAGGACAGAACCCTGGGGAACACCACTATTGATAGACTATAGGAGAAGAACAATTTCCGTCTACAGTAGCTGCAATAGAACGGTTTGAAAGGAAACTTAAGATGAAGGTACAGAGAGAAGGATAGAAACCGAATGAGGGTAGTTTGGAAATTAAAGATTTGTGCCAGACTCTATCAAAAGCTTTTGATATGTCAAGGGCAACAGCAAAAGTTTCACCGAACCCCTAAAGGAGGATGACCAAGATTCAGTTTGGAAAGCTAGAAGATCGCCAGTAGATCGCCCTTTACGGAAACCGTACTGACGATCAGATAGAAGATTGTGAGCAGATAGATGCTTAAGAATCTTCTTATTAAGTATAGATTCAAAAACTTTAGAAAGGCAGGAAGTCAAAGCTATAGGACGGTAGTTTGAAGGATTAGAACGGTCACCCTTGTTAGGAACAGGTTGGATGTGAGCAAACCTCCAGCAATAAGGATAGGTGGAAGTAGATAGACAAAGACGGAAAAGTTTGACCAGGCAGGGTGCAAGCTCAGAAGCACAGTTTTTGAGAACAATAGGAGGGACTCCGTCAGGACCGTAAGCCTTCCGAGGATCTAGGCCAGAAAGGGCAAAGAAAACATCATTACGAAGGATCTTAATGACAGGCATAATATAGTCAGAGGGTGGAGGAGAAGAAGGAACAAGCCCTTCATCAACCAGAGTGGAATTTTTAGCAAAGGTTTGAGCGAAGAGTTCAGCTTTAGAAGTAGATGAGACAGCTGTGGAGCCATCTGGGTGAAGCATAGGAGGGAAAGACGAAGAAGAAAAATTGTTAGAGATGTTATTTGCTAGATGCCAGAAGTCACGAGAGGAATTTGATTCAGAAAGATTTTGACATTTTCTATGAATGAAAGAGGTTTTGGTTAGTTGAAGTAAAGATTTGGCATGATTACGGGCAGAAATAAAAAGGGCATGAGTTTCAGGAGATGGATGCTTACGGTACCGTTTGTGAGCCACCTCTCTATCTCGGACAGCATGAGAACAAGCAGAGTTAAACCAAGGTTGACGGGCTTTAGGATTAGAGAAAATATGTGGAATGTACGCCTCCATGCCAGAGACTATGACCTCAGTTATGCGCTCTGCACAAAGAGATGGGTCTCTGACATGGAAGCAGTAATCATTCCATGGAAAATCAGAGTAGTACTGCCTTAGGTCTTCCCACTTAGCTGAGTTGAAGTGCCAGAAGCACCTCCGCTTAGGTGGGTCCCGAGGCGGTACAGGAGCGATAGGACAGGTTACAGAAATAAGATTGTGATCGGAGGAACCCAACGGAGAGAATAGTTTCACAGAGTAAGCAGAAGGGTTAGTAGTTAGGAAAAGATCAAGAATGTTGGGCATGTCTCCAAGGCGGTCAGGAATACGGGTAGGGTGCTGCACCAGCTGCTCTAGGTCTTGGAGGATAGAAAAGTTGTAGGCTTGTTCACCAGGTTGGTCAGTGAAAGAAGATGATAGCCAAAGCTGGTGGTGAACATTGAAGTCCCCAAGAATGGAAATTTCTGCTAAAGGAAAATGAGATGAGATGTGCTCCACTTTTGATGTTAAATAGTCGAAGAATTTTACATAGTCAGAGGAGTTAGGTGAGAGATATACAGCACAGATAAATTTAGTAAGAGAGTGACATTGAAGTCGAAGCCAGATGTAGAAAATTCGGAAGATTCAAGGCCGTGGGCACGAGAGCAAGTGATGTCATTGCGCACATATACGCAACAGCCAGCTTTGGATTGAAAATGAGAATAGAGACAGTAAGAGGAGACAGAAAAAGGTCTGCTGTCAGTGCTCACAGACAACTGGGTTTCGGTGAGGAAAAGAAGATGAGGTTTAGAGGAGGAGAGATGATGTTCAACAGAGAGAAAGTTAGATCTAAGACCGCGAATGTTGCTGAAGTTTAAGGAGAGAAGGCTAGAAGAAGTATCAAGACACCTCGAGTCGACATCTTGAAAACTGTCCGACCTGGGGATATTTCTGGTCCCCTCCCCAATTAGGGATTCCGAGGCAGGGCGATTAACAGCCATAATAAAAATTTGAGTGCAGATAGTGTAGGGATGTAAGTGCATGTAGTGTAATGTGAGTAGTAAGAGGAATTGTCTTTAGAGTGCAGACTGCAGCTACTCTCTTGTGTATCTGAGACACTAAGGGATATGGAAAGAGAGGACATGGGAGATTTCAATGATACGTCTGCAGCACCCCCTCAACTCCCGTAAGTACTTCCCCGGGAGTATTTCACCATGGCGGCAGGTGTCTGACCGAGACCACCGAGAGACAAGGCCTGGTGGATCGCCCGTGACGTCACACCATAAGGATACCACCCGCTCCGCTCCCCGTACAAGTTTACCTACCTAATATAATGTTTATCAGTATAAAAGATATACTGTTATCTTCGGAAATGTTTGTTCTATAATATTATCAAATAAAAAACCGTAAAACACACAAAGAAAATGCCATTATGAGACTTTCAAGAAATATGCATTAACTTAAACTCTTCGCCATTTCATATTTTGCTCGCAAACATTTTACATGGAGAATATCAATAGAAGCGAAGTTTAATTAGCTTTCCATTGATATATTTCGTTTAGTGATAAATGAATTAGCAGCATGCATAAATTAGCGTTAACTAAATATAAAAAATCATGAAATCGGGTAATTTCCTACCTAATATATGTTTATCAGTATAAAATATATACTGTTATCTTCGGAAATGTTTTTTCTATAATATTATCAAATAAAAAACCGTAAAACACATTAAAGAAATGCCATTATGAGACTTTCAAGAAATATGCATGAACTTAAACTTTTCGCCATTTAATATTTTGTGAAAAAACTTTTTACATGGAGAATATCAATAGAAGCGGAATTTAATTAGCTTTCCATTGATATATTTCCTTTTCTGATAATTAAATTAGAACTATGCATAAATTAGCGTCAACTAAATAAATAACATCATGAAATCGGGTAATTTCCCAGATTTCATGATGTTATTTATTTAGTTAACGCTAATTTATGCATGGTTCTAATTAATTTATCAGAAAAAGAAATATATCAATGGAAAGCTAATTAAATTCCGCTTCTATTAATATTCTCCATGTAAAAAGTTTTTTCACAAAATATTAAATGGCGAAAAGTTTAAGTTCATGCATATTTCTTGAAAGTCTCATAATGGCATTTCTTTAGTGTGTTTTACGGTTTTTTTATTTGATAATATTATAGAACAAACATTTCCGAAGATAACAGTATATATTTTATACTGATAAACATATATTAGGTAGGAAATTACCCGATTTCATGATTTTTTATATTTAGTTAACGCTAATTTATGCATGCCGCTAATTCATTTATCACTAAACGAAATATATCAATGGAAAGCTAATTCAACTCCGCTTCTATTGATATTCTCCATGTAAAATGTTTGCGAGCAAAATATTAAATGGCGAAGAGTTTAAGTTAATGCATATTTCTTGAAAGTCTCATAATGGCCTTTTCTTTGTGTGTTTTACGGTTTTTTATTTGATAATATTATAGAACAAACATTTCCGAAGATAACAGTATATCTTTTATGCTGATAAACATTATATTAGGTAGGTAAACTTGTACGGGGAGCGGAGCGGGTGGTATCCTTATGGTGTGACGTCACGGGCGATCCACCAAGCCTTATCATCTCGGTGGCCACGGTCTGACTGCCTACTCCCTAATGTCTGACTGCCTACTCCCTAAAAACATTGCAGTGTTGTGTTAATAATGTATGCAAACAGATGATAGCATAGAGTCTATATGGGTGGAGGTTACGGAGGGAACTGAGAAAATGGTTTTGGGTGTAGTGTATAGGCCTCCAAACTTATGTAAAAAGGATCATGTTCCTCTATTGCAAGAAATAAGCAGAGCTTGTAGATATAATCGATAATGCGTGGTTGGAGATTTTAATCTTGGGAACATAGACTGGGATTTAATTGTAGGAGACAATGACGCAAAGGAAATGTTAAATCTAGTTCAGGATAACTTTCTAAGGCAAGCAATTAAGGAGCCTACTAGGGGAAATAATATTCTAGATTTTTTATTAACAAACAGGGAAGATTTAGTTACAGAGGTGAACGTTGGAGGTCAGTTAGATAATAGCGATCATTGTGAAATTAGGTTTTGCTTAAAATGGGAAGTAGGAACTAGAACTGTTAATAAGCATAGAGTACCTGACTTCAGAAAGGCTAATTATGCAGAATTAAGAAGACACCTGGAGGGGATTAACTCGGGTTGTAGGATGGAGGGGATGGTGAGGTCTGAGGTCCGGGCGGAAAGATGTGTCAGTGAGGTCAGTGCTGATGAGGATTATAAATTATTTGTAAGGAATTTAATCGCAGGTCAGAAAAAGAATATTCCTTATAGGGCGATAAAATAAAGGAAAAACTACCCCAAATGGATGACTGCGAATTTAAAACACAACATAGGAGTATAAAGAAACATGTACTTAAGGGTCAAGGCTGGACAGGTGAGCAGAGAACAGTATAACGTGATGGCTAGGACAGTGAAAAGATTAACAAGAGCAGGAAAGAACAATTATGAGATTATGGTCGCTGGCCAGGCAAAGACCGACCCTAAGAGATCTTTTCAGGTCTATAAGACGAAGACTAGGAAATCAGTGGGACCGTTAAAAATAGAGCAGGGTGAGATTGTAAGTTCTGATGATGATATGTGTAAAATTATATTGATTTACGTAATTTACGCAATGTATCGCAGAAAAGATCAGAAGGTGAGAAAGATCTGGGAGAGAGTGTAAACTCAGACCTCCGTCCTGACTCCTAGAAAATAATGTATTGAGTGAGGCTAGAAATAGAGGTAATAGGGTATTAGGATTCATTACCAGGAGTGTTAAAAATAGAAGTGCTGAGTTTATTCAAAAGCTTTAATTTGGCTCTAGTCAGACCTCACCTAGACTATGCGGTTCAGTTTTGGTCTCCGTATTACAGGATGGATATAGCCTTGTTAGAATCAGTGCAGAGAAGGATGACCAAAATTATTCAAGGGATGCGTAACTTTAGTTATGAGAAGAGATTAAAGCTATTAAATTTACACTCACTCGAGAGGCGTAGAGTAAGGGGCGATCTGATAGAAGTTTTTAAGTGGATAAGGGATACAATAAAGGAGATGTAGGAAAAGTTCTTACGGCTAGTAAGCAGGGTAGAACAAGAAGTAACGGATTCAAGCTCGAAAAGCGTAGATTTAAAAAAGAAATAGGGAAAAACTGGTTCACAATTAGGGTGGTAAATTATTGGAATGGACTCAGTAGTCAGGAGTTAGTACGGAGTCATCAGGGAGCTTTAAAAGGGGGCTGGATAATTTCATGGATGGGAATGAAAGGTGGATGTAGATAGTATTAAGTAACAGGAACTACCTCGTGTAGGTCTCACGACCTCTTGTAGCTTCCTTATTTTCTTATTTTCTATGTTCTTTTCAATATTAGAAGACAACCTTTTCTTGCACTGCATAAACCAAGCCTGTGCAACCTGCGGCCCTCTAAGTCTGTTGATGCGGCTTGACCCTCTAGACTAGATATTATTAGCATATAGTGCGGCCCTCGGGAAGTAGCCTAAGAATTAAGACTAAGTCTTATAAAAACAGGTGATGAAGGAGACTCGGGCTGGGAAGTAAGTAATTTATTCCTGATTAGTTTCACCTCTACTGGGCTTCTTCAGAGGAATACGGCTCTATCACAATATATCGCAATATAATAGAATAGTGGGGGGAAAGATAAAGAAAAGTATAAGAAAAAATAGTAGAGAAAAATGAAAGACAGTAGGAGTATACAGTACCTGGGATTACCACGCTGCTAATTCAAATGATTTATAATACGTATCGTCGCCTGAATTTAGAGTTAACAAATATTTATAAGTAGGTCCTTAGTTATAGGTAGGAAGGTGATACCTATGGATCAGAAATGTTGACAAAAACTCATCTTCCTTATACACTACAACCCCAGGCAAAATAAGCGAGAGACTCGACAACCAACTGGAAGTATAGATAGACAAAGACGGAAAAGTTTGACCAGGCAG
>JACEEZ010012615.1:609791-617291 GCA_016584305.1 Chionoecetes opilio | reverse complement strand
GTTTGAAGAATATTTTAATGTACAGTTTTCCTTATCGGTGCACTGATAATGTCCAATATTCTTGGCAATGAAATAGTAAAGGCATTCATGAACATTCATATTCATGAACATAAAGTTAACATTAACGAAATGAGATAATTATGTTAACAGAACCCCATAGATATAGCTCCCTTCCCGTATATCAGAACGAGATAAATACACACACACCTGAGCCATGTGTTGCCTGAGCCCGGGAAGGAGGCGAGGGCAGTCCTCGGCAGCGTGCGACGACGAGCAAAGGCGACGCGAAGGCCTGAGCAGCCCATACGACCCCCCGGCCATGGCTCGTGTTGCGGCCTGCCGTAGTCCGTTAGGATCTTGAGGTGTCCTGTAAGGAGGATACTGTTTATAATAAGGAAGGAGGGAGGAAGAAGCGGAAGAAGCAGAGGAAAATTTGTAAAGGGCTATAAGGAGCGGTGACAAGGGTTTTAAAGGCTACATGAGCAGGTATAAGCAACAAAAATGGAATATGTATGTAATTGCATGTGTTGAGATGGAAAAGAGAGAGATTGAATGCATGGGCGTGGACTGTGAGGAGGACACTCAAATATATATTTGTTTACGTCATAGAGAGGTATACATATATATAGAGAGAAAATAATAAAACGTAGGTAGAGAAAATAATGAAAAGTCCGTTCACCTGCCAGTCCCCCAAAGATCAGACAATAAAAACGTACCTGAAGAGTTGGCAAGGTGTGCACAGTACTTTAGGAAGGCATGGCGCGGGGGCGACAGCGGCGATAAACTAACCTGTATTGTTCCCCGAGTAATCCCACGCTGCTTCACGCTTCACGGGGCGTTGGTGTTCCCCTCCCTCCTCACCACGCACCTCCACCTCCTCCCGTCCTTCGTCCTCATCTTCCTCCTGCACGTCATTTGTCACCTCGGCAACGTACACTCCCGGGTTGTCCAGGCTGTGGGAGGAATAAAGGAAGCATACTTCATGGGGAGGCGGTAGCGGAGTGGTTAGCGTCTCCGACTGGCGTTCTCGGTAACCCGAGTTCGATCCCCGAAGAAACCCAAAAGCTTTCTGCACCGTCGAGTGGCCTAAGAACACCCACATGCCCTGCCCATCAACTCTACCTTCGATTGCGAGTGCATCGGAGGACACAGGGGGGCGGCATGAGCCTCTAAGCACAGGCGTCACTATAAGAATCCTGCCTGCGCCACCACGGGCAAGGACCAACCATCAGAGCCCTCAAGTGAACCTCCAGAGCCTACCATCCGAGCCCTGGGTCACCACTGCCTACAGGCGCTATAGGCACATATGTAAAAAAAAAAAAATACTTATTTTCTAATTTCCTGCCGATTCCGTGTAGCCTACTTCTTCCTCTTAGAGTATAAAATAGGAAAATAATAGTCTGACTCCCTGCAAATACAGTATTTTGCTCTGATCTAACTTAAGTAGGATATGTATATATATGTATATATAAATATATATATTATATATATATAATATATTAAATATATATATATATATATATATATATATATATATATATATATATATATATATATATATATATATATATATATATATATATATATATATATATATATATATATATATATATATATATATATATATATATATATATATATATATATATATATATATATATATATATATATATATATATATATATATATATATATATATATATATATTATATAATATATATATATATATATATATTATATATATATATATATATATATATATATATATATATATATATTATATATATATATATATATATATATATATATATATTTATATATACATATATATACATATCCTACTTAAGTTAGATCAGAGCAAAATACTTATATATATATATATATATATATATATATATAAGTGTTGGATCGAATAACCACAACCGCAACCGCACTACAACCGAAGAAAAAAATCACAACCGCAACCGCATTTCTATAAGTCTTCACAACCGCAACCGCAACCGCCGTTCCATAAGTGCGGTTGCGGTTGTGAAAGCTTAGTATAGATAGTATGCACGTGACGTCATGATCAAGTGATAAACAATAACAAAGCGACTCTGGCCGTGAGGCTGGCCGAGGAACCCGGGGAAAAAGTTTACTTCCATAGTAATTTATCCCTCACCAAATACATTTATTAGTATAAATGATAGACCTTCGGAAATGTTTGTTCTATAACATTATCACATAAAACACAGTAAAACACACTAAATAAATGCCATTATGAGACTGAAGAAATATGCATGAACTAAAAATTCATTTAAACTCGTAGTTTATATATTATATAAGTTTAGAATATACTTCATTATTGACAGTACATATAATTTACCGCTATTTGTGTATTGCAAAACTTGTGTTCAACTTCAGGTATTTAGTATATATTATTTACCAAGTGTGGCATCTAATATACTATAGGAGTAGCCGTGTGTCTGTCTGTCTGTCTGTCTGTCTGTTTTGGGTAACCCTAGCTGAAAATTCAATTTTGATGAGAGTAGGCTCAAAAAATCGCCAATATATCGTAGGTGGTAAGCGGCTTGGTCCCATGTCGATTGAATCATTCTGAAGGGGAATTTTGGGCTAAAAACACTTTTCAGAGTATTATATTACAGGAAGAAACTGTGCGGTAACGTTTTGCAGTATTTCACTAACTTCGTAGACTCATGGACTTACCGTTTGTGTGCGTGTGTGAGTGTGTGTGTGTCTGTGTGTGTGTGTGTGTGTGCAAACGTGCGTGCGTGCGTGCGTGCGTGCGTGCGTGCGTGCGTGCGTGCGTGCGTGCGTGCGTGCGTGCGTGCGTGCGTGCGTGCGTGCGTGCGTGCGTGCGTGCGTGCGTGGTGTGTCGTTTGTTGCGTGTGTGGTGTGTGTGTGTGTGTGTGTGTGTGTGCATGCCGCTGCATTTGTACTGCGTGCGTGCGTGCGTGCGTGCGTGCGTGTGTGTGTGCGTGCGTGCGTTGTGTGTGTGTTTGTGCATGTGTGCTGTGTGTGGCGTGCGTGCGCGCGTGTGTGTGTTTGTGCGTGCGTGTGTGTGCGTGTGTGTGTGTGTCCATTTCTTCGTGTGAGTGTGTGTGTGTGGTGGTGGGTGTGTGGTGGTGTGTGTGTGTGTGTGTGTGTGTTGTGGTGTGTGTGTGTGTTTCTGTGCGTGTGTGTGCATGTGTGCGTGCGTGCGTGTGTGTGTGTGTACGTGTGTAGTGTTGGTGTGTGTGTGTGTGTGGTGTGTGTGTGTGTGTGTGTGTGTGTGTGTGTGTGTGTGTGTGTGGTGGTGGTGTGTGTGTGTGCTTGTGGGGCGATTTCTAATACTCCACGCGTGCCACTCTACGTCAGCTGTCAGGGTTGTTGTGCTGGATGCCTCGAAGTGTTGGCGCCCCGTGAATCACGTGGAACGTGGTCTCCGGTGCCTTTGCCCTTGGTGGACCAATGACAGCAACATACATTCGGGTTGCACTCACATTGTTGTCTAATAACTACTACTACAACATCAATACTGGGTCCGAAGGCCCACAAGCACTTGTCCTAATATAATAGGAGTACCGTGTGTCTGTCTGTTTGTCTGTCTTCTGTCCTGTTCCCCTGTTTTGGGTTGCCGAACTAAATTCAATTTTGATGAGAGTAGCTCCAAACATCCAAAAATTTGTAGGTCGTAAGGGTCGTCCCATGTCGATTGATTATTGAAGGGGGTTTTGGCTAAAACACTATTGTGAGTATATAAGATTGCAGGAAAGAAACTCTGCGGAAACTCTGGACCCGTATTTCACTAACTCATTTGACTCATGGACTAACCGTTTGTGTTCGTGTGAGTGTGTGTGTATGTGTGTGTGTGTGTGTGTGTGTGTGTGTGTGTGTGTGTGTCTGTGTGTGTGTGTGTTTGTGTGTGCATGTGTGTGTGTGTGTGTGCATGTATGCATGTGTGTGTGTGTGTGTATGTGTGCATGTGTGTGTGTGCGTGCGTGCGTGCGTGCGTGCGTACGTGTGTGTGTGCATGTGTGTGTGTGTGCGTGTGTGTGTGTGTGCATGAGTTGTGCGTGCGTGCGTGCGTGTGTGTGTGTGTGTGTGTGTGTGTGTGTGTGTGTGTGTGTGTGTGTGTGTGTGTTGTGTGTGTGTGTGTGGTGTGTGTGTGTGTGTGTGTGTGTGTGTGTGTGTGTGTGTGTGTGTGTGTGTGTGCTTAGGGTCGATATTCTAATATATTATAGCAGTAGCCGTGTGTCTGTCTGTCTGTTTAGGGTAGCCGAGAAGACAGAGATGCCGGGTCTGCCGCAGCACGACATTACACTGAAAACTGGTGTACCGGTGATGGTGTTGCACAACCCGGCATCGTCAACGGCACCATCTGTGTCGTGCGTGGCATCAGTGCCAATGTGCTGCAGCTGCAGGTCATCACCGGACCTAGCCGAGGCGATGACTTCTACCTGCTTCGCGTACCCATCATCACGCAGGCAGCGTCTGGCCTGAATTCCGCATGCGGCGTCTGCAATTTCCCATCCGTGTTGCATTTGCCATGACGATCAACGAGTGCCAGGGCCAGAATAAGAGCTACGTGGGAGTCTACTTGCCTACACTCGTGTTCACGCACGGCCAACTCTACGTCAGCCTGTCAAGGGTTGGCTGTGCTGATGCCGTCGAAGTGTTGGCGCTCCGTGGAATCACACGGAACGTGGTCTACCCCGAGGCACTTTGACCAGTGACCAACGATAGCAACAACACGATTGGAGTTTGCACTCACATTGTTGTCTAATATATACTACTACTACAAACATCAAAACATAGGTCCGAAGGGCCCACAAGCACTTGTAATCGCACTTTAACTAAATATTCCATTTAATAATTGCGCATTTTTCCTAGTATATGATAACCGCAACAGCAAACTAAACTGCTGTTGTCATAAGTCTGATAACCGCAACCGCAATTGCGGTTGTAGAAAATTCGACAACCGTAAACACAACCGCAATCACAGTTGTGAAAAACCGACCACTCGATCCATCACTAATATATATATATATATATATATATATATATATATATATATATATATATATATATATATATATATATATATATATATATATATAACGCCGGCAGTTCTTTTTTAAATGCCTGCACTTCGTTCTTTCTGATTGTATTTGTGGTGTCCGCGTTAACTTTCAGGGCATATTATTTAATTAGGTCAGTCCCTCCTCAATTTGATTCATATGTAAGGTCAAGAAGTCTAACCTTTATTTCCGGATGGTTAGGACTCACTATCTCATCAATAGAAAATTGTCAAAATCTTTCTGAATCAAACCCCTCTCATGACTTCTGGCATCTAGCCAAAAACATCTCTAACAATTTTACTTCTTAATTTTTCCCTCCTATGCTTCTCCCAGATGGCTTCACAGCTGTCTCATCTATTTCTAAAGCTGAACACTTTGCACAAACCTTTGCTAAAAATTCCACTTTGGTTAATGAAGGGCTTGTTCCTCCTTATCCTCCACCCTCTGACATATATTATGCCTGTTATTAAGATACTTCGTAATGATGTTTTCTTTGCTTTTTCTGGCCTAGATACTCGGATGGCTTACGGTTATGAAGGAGTCCCTCCTATTGTTCTCAAAAACTGTGCTTCTGTGCTTGCACCCTGCCTGGTCAAACTTTTCCGTCTTTGTCTATCTACTTCAACCTTTCCTTCTTGCTGGAAGTTTGCTCACATCCAACCTGTTCCTAAGAAGGGTGACCGTTCTAATCCTTCAAACTACCGTTCTATAGCTTTGACTTCCTGCCTTTCTAAAGCTTTTGAATTCATACTTAATAATAATAAGATTCTTAAGCATGTATCTGCTTACAATCTTCTATCTGATCGTCAGTACGGTTTCCGTAAAGGGCGATCTACTGGCGATCTTCTAGCTTTCCTAACTGAATCTTGGTCATCCTCCCTTAGGGGTTTCGGTGATACTTTTGCTGTTGCCCTTGACATATCAAAAGCTTATGATAGTCTGGCACAAATCTTTAATTTATAAACATACCCTCATTCGGTTTCTATCCGTCTCTCTGCACCTTCATCTTAAGTTTCCTTGCTAACCGTTCTATTGCAGCTACTGTAGACGGACATTGTTCTTCTCCTAAGTCTATCAATAGTGGTGTTTCCCAGGGTTCTGTCCTATCACCCACTCTTTTTCTATTATTCATTAATGATCTTCTAAATTTAACTCAATGCCCTATCCACTTCTACGCTGATGATTTTACCCTGCATTTTTCAACGTCGTTCATTAGACGTCCATCTCAACAGGAACTAAATGATTCACGGAAAGAAAGATTTCTATAATTTCTGATTGGGGCAAAGCAAACCTTGTTTTGTTCAATGCCTCAAAAAACCCCATTTCTTCACCTATCAACCCGACATAACCTTCCAGATAACTATCCCCTTTTCTTCAACGACTCTCAACTGTCTCCCTCTTCTACAATGAGCATTCTAGGACTATCATTTGCTTAGAATCTGAACTGGAAATCTCACATCTCATCTCTTGATAAATCAGCTTCTATGAAGTTATGTTTCCTGTAGCGTCTGCGTCCATTTTTTTCTCCCTCCCAATTGCTTGCTCTCTACAGGGGCCTTATCCGCCCATGTATGGAGCATGCCTCTCATGTTTGGGAGGGATCCACTCTTACAGCTCTCCTGAACAGGGTTGAGTCAAAAGCTTTTCGTCTCATCAACTCCTCTCCTCTGACTGACTGTCTTCAATCTTTAAATCACCGCTGCAATGTTGCTTCTCTTGCTATCTTCTACTGATATTTTCATGCTCACTGCTCTTCTGAATGTGCTAACTGAATGTCTCCCCCCCTCCCGCGGCCTCGCTGCACAAGACTTTATTCATTCTCATGCTTTATCTGTCCATTTCCCTAATGCAAGAGTTAACCAGTATATTCACTCTTTCATCTCCTTCACTGGTAAACTCTGGAACTCTCTTTCTGTTTTTATTTTTCCACCTTTCTACGACTTAAATCTTTTCAAGAGAGGAGTGACAAGACTCCTCCCGAACTAAATTGGACCATCCCCCTCTTTTTATATTCTCTTACTGTCTTCTTTATAGGGACTGGCAACTAAGCGGGCTTTTTGTTTTTTTGTTACTGCATTTTTTTAGTCCTTGGCCAGTCCTTTGTGATGTAAAGAAGAAAGCAAGGAAAACGATAAGTTCTCTTAAGGTTTTTGGGTAACTTTTTATGTAGTTTTCATTAAGTTTTGAGTTTTCATTAATAAAAATATTAAACCGGGTAGATGAACTTTTCGTTCGCCATTTACCTTACCAGTTATATTTTTGGGTGGTGGGGAACCTATCAGTTATTGTTCATTATATTACCGGCTAAAGAGGGGTATGTTACTTATAGAGGACCATATATAACCTAAACTAACCTTATACGGTATGCTGCCACCACCCAAACATTATGGCCTTGAGGAAGGAAACCTGATGTTACCTGAATTTTGTTACTTTCTTTTTT